>JBCAUI010000496.1:0-10433 GCA_038406195.1 Haplosyllis anthogorgicola
TACTTTTTTCTCTTTCCTTGTTGCAGTTCCTATAACACTAACTACTCCAATACCATATTGAGTTAAATCAGTGGGTAATGAATATATGTGATTAACTGTATCTCCATGTTCACCAGATACTTTCATATATATTACTGGACTCATAATGATGATATGTTCTTTTCATTTATCCATTCATTGAATTTTTTTGGCCAGTGTTTAAATTTTACTTAAACTTCAGTTTCACCATTTGGAGTAGTTCGTCTTTTTACTTCTTCAATTTCAAGAAACTCTCTCTTATTCATATGAACTTTTTGTAATTCAGCTTAATGAAAACTTCCATCAATTAATTCATCTTTAAAATCTTTTAATTTGTACATAGGAATTCCTTGTCTGGTAAATCATTTCAGTATTATGAGAATTTCATCTGTCCACCTATTGTCATATTCTCTTTGGAAAGAAGACCTTAAATGAAATATTCTAACTAAATCTGCTACATTATATTTGAAAACTGTTTGTTTTCGCTTCTGTGATTTATTCTTAGGGTTGTATTCTTCCTTTGGCCAATACATTTGCCACCATAAATGTTTTTCATTTGATTCATTAACATTTACTGGGATTTCTCCTATTGTTGTATGATATGTATTATTATATGAATATATGAGATCTGATAAAATGTCAATATACCTCTCTGTTGAATTATTAGTCATATATTGCCACAATTTGCTTTTAAATGTTTTTATGAATTGCTCAACATAATTTGCTTGTTTTTCATTATTGGTGAAGAATTGATGAATTCCTTTATCTTGCATATATTTTTTTGTTATTGCATATGTAAACTCACTTCCTTTATCACTTCATATCCTACAAGAGATACAGCCTGATTTAATGTTATAACAATATACCCCAAACTTTGTAATCATTCCTCCTTTTGCTTGGTTTAAGAATAATGTAATGCTAATGATTTCCCACAGATCCATGTTTTTTCTCTATCCCAAGTATAACACTTAATTCATCCATGCCAATGACATCTATTATATTCAAAGGCAAATTTATCTCCTGTGTCTCTTTCAAATTTTCCATCTACTTTGTACTTAACATTCTTAAACCCAATAACTTTCTCACCCAATGGTGACAAACATGTTCTTATACTTCCTGGTATCAATTTCATAGACTTTTCAATCCAAGATAACCATTGTAATGCTTCTTTACTTTGATTGTCACATTTTGGCTACCACTTGTTGGAATTAATCCTATTTGTGATTTAACAAATTTTGCCTTTGCTACCTCATTTTCATCAACAGACACATAAGTGTTACATGTATCATCCCACACTTTTAGAAGAGAAGAACCAGTTAATTTTCTAGCTTTTCTCCATTTACATTTACAATTCAATTCATGTTTACAAAAGGGGTTTTTATTTGCCTCATCTTTCATTAAAATTCCCCATTCTTCCGGAAGAAAGTTAGATCTAAATATAGCTAATGATACACTAGGAAGAGTAATAAATCCACATGAATCAACTCCTGTAATGGGTGACAAAAGTACTCTATACTTCATACATCCTCATCTTAATATATCTACATCACTTCTACAGTTACTTAAAAGTTCAATATCAAAATCAAATGTATTATTTCTGTCCTCTTCATACCATTTCATGAACACTTTCCTACTATTTACAGACATACTATTTGGATCATATGTAGATATTGGTGGATATGAAGAAAAGATCTTCCCTTCATTTTCAGGGATGTTAAGTAAGTGGGGAAAATAACCCTTTTTCAATTCCTTGAAATCAAAGCATTTAGGGATTTTAGCCAATGGCATAGATAAGAAATTTAAAGAATCTATTAATTTGATATTGATTAAATTTTGAATGTACATGTACATGATAAGTTAACCTCTAAATATTATTTTGGGGACTATTCCATTATTAACACAGTATTTATACAAAAATATGCATAATAACTTTTAGCATTATAGGCTACTGCAGTAACTCCATAATGACTATCAGATAATAACCATTTTCCAAATTCCTCAGTTGTATTTGTTCCTTTAAAAATAACTTCTCTCTGCCCACAGGAATCACACTTTTCTCTTTCAAATTCATTTTCCTTTTTATTAAATTTATCACATTTGTCACACCTAGATCCACAATATTTACACTTTGAATCAACTTTAATATCATCTTCCTGTGCACAATTATTACATACACTATGTGCTACTACCAAATTAAGAAAATGTTGATCATCCTTCTGCTGACATTCAAAATCATAATAAATAAATTTGCTCACTTTGAAATCATCTGGATCTATATTTCTCATATAACATAAATGCTCATCTTCCTCCATAAAATATTGAAAATATATTTTGCACTGATTTTCTCCACATGTATGTGATTTAATTTCTCTTTTGTTTTCTATTGATTAAAGCTCCACATTCTGGACATGACCACCATTTATCACATATAGATAAAATGTCTTTTCCTTTATCCTTTCCTTTCATAACTGTTTTTTTAATGGTTTTTATGATATTGTAAACATTGTGATGATCTACATTTCCTATTGCAATCTTTACATACAGTTTCTTTTTTATGAAGACATGAAGATCTACCACACACACTACACCATGAAAGACAACTGTGATCAGTTACAGCATCAAATCCTTTATGACAACGATCACAATATAGTTTTGTGTACATTAATGTATTAATCCTAGTTATGACATCAAAATGTTGTACATCATTACTTATATTGTGAAATAAAAATATTCTATTCTGTACATTTTTCCTGTATGGACCATTGTAAACTCTACTATTTCCTCCTATTGTTGATATAACAGAAATTGATATATTTAATTTTTGTTCATATTTCATCACATCATCAGGAATAAGACCTGGTCTATCACTAGGTATATTACAACTCTCCATAAGTAATTTAGCTTGTTCTCCTTGATATTTTCTTTGACCATCTGCTATCTTTTTCAAATACTGTCTCAATTTCTTATTATGTGGATATAGTCTACATTGTAAGTGAGCATATGCTACCACCACTGACCTAGCCAAACACATATCATCATCATTATTATTAATCCTTATTATACTTCTTTTCCTACCTCTGTCTCTCTCCAAATTGAGTATATGAACTCTTTTCCTACCTTGTATTCCTCTTATTATTGCAACATTTATTTCTAATGATTCATCTGCTGGAATATTTTCAGCACTATGAAGAACATTTTCCTTTTTTATCTAAAATCATTTGAGGAGTGACATATCCAATAGCTATAGGTGGAAACATTATAGCAGACTCCAGAGAAGGATGATCTATAAAAACTCTCATTGTATCATGTGGAGAAAAATTTGCTGTAATATGATCTATCAGTGTTTGAAGTAATGCTGTAACCTGAGGTAACATATCAATTAATAATATGTCATCTTCATCTTCACCTTTTTTAAATATAGCTCTGTAACTCATTTCAGTAGCAACAATATATGATTGTCTTTTATATTTGTCTTCCTTCTTCTTTTTATAGGAACATTATTTTCATCTAATTCTCCTGTAAAATGTCTAGATTCTCTGAGATCTAATGTAAAATGTCCAGTATTTTCAGGTAATGGTGTCACTTCAAAAGAAGAAGGAAATCCTCCAGACAAAGGAGGAATACTATTTTCTTGTTGATCATTTTCATCTCCACCACCCCATTGTTGATCATTTTCATCTCCACCACCCCATTGAATATTCACAGAATTTAAAACATTCTCCCATTCTCTACATCTATAACAACTCATATTACAATGATTACATGTACTAGTTAATAAACTCATAATGTAGTCCCTCTTACACTTATGTGCACTATCATCTAAATGGATATGCTTATGTGACATCTTCTGATCCTCTCCATCATGTTTGTCCATACACTCCTTACAACATGAAGTACTACTACTATGTGGATGGTCACAACCTTCTTCTGTTTGCCAATGCTTATGTTCTTCCATACACTCGCTATAACATGTTGTACTACTATTATGTGGATGTTCACAAAAGACTCCAGAAACATCAACTTCATCCTGAATATATATTTATTACAAAAACAAATAATGAACATTAATAAGAATATACATAATATTATCTGATATGAAATTATGTCATGAGAACTGCCTTGTATAAAAGTAATCATTTACTTCAATAGGTTTCCTATTTTTAGTAGATACCAACTCCCTGAATTTGTCAGCAGACATAAATTGAGCATTATCATCATCATCGTCTAAATCCAATAAACTAATATTTCCTGCCACTTGGGAAAATCGTCTGTATATGAAATACATTCACCAGACAAATCACTATCAGAGTTTAATGTTAACACTTGTGACTGGAAAAGAAACATCAATTAAATAAATCACACACATAAGCATAGTCATATACAACAGTACATAGTGTTACAATTCCTTTACTTTAATATTACACATAAGAGTAATGATAAGACATATACTCATAAGCATAATGAAACTGTTACTATTAACATAAGCATAAATTATACCTCTCCTTCATTAGGAGACTCCATTTTATCATTATCATCTGAACTATTATTAGACTCCATTTTTTTAAACAGGAACTTCATATTCAGATTCTTCTATATTCTGTAATTCTACAGCAGGTGCTATGTCTACAGGTGGGGTTTGATCTCTAACATTTTGAGCAGCAAGGCATTTCTTATACTTTCTATGTGGCCACAGGCATAATAAAATTGGCAAATGTAAATGACCACAAACAGTAAAACCAAACAGCCAAGTCCTAATGATATCCACCTATATTCTAACAAAATATAATAAACATATTAAACTTATTTACATAGAAATGATGGATAACAACATCAATTATCCTATTGTTTATAGTTGAACTCATAAACATCATGAATATTTGATAAAATCTATGAAAGTATATAAAATACTATTCCAATTAATACTGATATTAAGTTTCAAGTAAAATCACACATAAGCATACAACAAGCAACACAAAGACATAAGCATTGGAAAAGTAAGTAGACAAACAGCACACAATATTATAGCATAATGTCTAATAAGACACGAGGGTTTTACATCTAAAAAATAATACATACAACATAAGCATTAAAAAGTAGGAAATATTTTTACAAAGACAGTGACACATAGGCATAAGGTATCATATACAGTCATATCAACTCTTTACTCACTTTGGTCTGCAGTATGTTCTACATGCCCTGTTTCTCCTTCACCCAGAGTTCCTTCTGCAGGAGGAGGAGGATTTTCAATAATAGCTGTTGTGATGTTCAGTGAACTGTTCACCTCATCCCTATCATTCCCCCACCTGTAGCTACTGGCACATCACCCCTTTCTACATCCACATTTCCCCCAGTAGCACCACCATCTACCCCTCCAGCTACAATCATCATATTAGTTTGATTAAAACCACTTTCATTGAATATATCATCTCTTTTGCAAGAAAACAAATGCTTACATAAATTTCTTAGCCTTTCATTGTTAATAATTTGGGTGTCAAAGTTGGAGCATTAGGTAAAGACATATTTAATTTATTCCTTAATACTATATTAACATGTTTCCTCATTTTTGCTACAGAAAACCCTCCAGTAATGAGAGTGAGGAGGATGACAACACCAACTAATACCAAATTGATGGTTGTTGAGCTGAACTTCTGTTTCAAGCTGTCATATGCACTGTAAAAAATAAACAAGTTTATATTTTAGTAATGAAACTACTAACACTTATGTGGAAACACCCTTATATTGTAATAAGAAAGATTACTAATGCTTATGTGTAAAATACACTTGTGTACACTATATCATTTTTATCTATACACTTATGTTACATCTACTCACCCTTCAATAAATTTCTGGACATGCTCATCACCACTTGTATCATCATTAGTTTCTGTTGTTCTCATAAGCATAGTAAGTTTTGGAATTGCTGTTCTCTTCCTATGTGTTGTAGTTTTCTTTGTCATACTCTTTTCTGTTGTCTCCATTGTACTTTTTTCTGTGATGACTGCAACAGTCTCATCCACAGTTTGTGTTGTAGTTTTCTTTGCAAAACTTGTTTCTGCCATAACTCAAACAGGATCATCAATAGGGTATATGGGTGAAGGAAGGCTCTCTGGTCTATCATCTTC
Organism: Haplosyllis anthogorgicola; assembly: GCA_038406195.1. Taxonomy (NCBI): domain Eukaryota; kingdom Metazoa; phylum Annelida; class Polychaeta; order Phyllodocida; family Syllidae; genus Haplosyllis; species Haplosyllis anthogorgicola. Next base: position 6,141 of record JBCAUI010000496.1, read on the forward strand.
TTTCAAGTATGAACTTAATAAAATTGATAAAACTTATAATAACTTAACTAATGATTAGAAAAATGCTTATGTGCACATTAATCTCTTTGTACCTTATCAAAATTGATCATTATAGAGTAATGGAAAGGAAAAACACAAATGTTTAACACTTATGTGTATGTTAGTTCTTCTATAATATATTAAAATTATCTGAAAGAACAAAACGCTAATGTCTACATACCTACATTTTACAAGATCACCACAATAATCATCACATAAGGTGATATATCCATACCTTCCAATAAGGTAACTTCTCAAGAATGGACACACATGACTGTAAATGGTTAATTGATTGACATAATCAAAATCAAGAGACATACACTCCTGTATTATGCACACAGTGACTTGATTGGAATCTGAACAGCTACACTGGTCAGACCACAACATTACTAAAGGTAAAAAGAAATAGAAAAACAAAGCAGTACAAAACATCTTGAGATCTTCAACAACACTAGAACCACATAAGAATGTGCACAAATAGACACTCTGAACTTATTCCAGAGGTTTGCTTAATACACATATGTGTGATTGGTTGAAATTCTGCATAATGAGCTCATTAATCACAATTCATTTCCTCAAGTAGAGAACACATCAAACTGTCAACAGAAAATGTTACATAGTGATAAGAATGTGTTAAGTATCCAAAAGAAAATTACACTTCACCAAATGTATTATTTCACTATGTCAAAACAAATTGTTATTATGAATGCTTATGTTTAACAAGAAATCACTATCCAATGCTTATGTGATAAATTTAATTTCATGCACATATTGGAAAAAAGAATAACTTATTTTACTCATATCCAATGCTTATGTGTAATTGAGTGTGTATGAAGATATATCCGTTAAAAATTTACTAAGTGCACCCCCCACACCACCATTTTTCATTCCCAGACAAGCTTCTTTATCGAAGAAGAAAATGGAAGACATAGACCTCAACAGTAAGTTTCCACAACAAAAAAACCATACCCTATTAATAATTATTTCTCTTAAGATTATATAAATAACTTCATTTACTCATTAAAAATGCTTATGTATAAAAATAATGTTTATGTGTAACACTAAGAAAACACACATGTGAAAAGAAACTTTCATCTTCACTAATAACATAAGCATTGTTACAGATAACATAAGCATTAATATCAGTAATGTACCTGTATGGTAATTAATCCAATAATGAAGTGAATAGACACATAACCATCACAGATAATATAAGTGTATTTGTTTAATGAAACTTTACACATAAGTGTTACATCCTTACACATTTTTATGTATGTATTAATTCACAACACTTATGATTTCAGATGAATTCTTATATTTTCTGGATCCTCACAGGTCATGATTCCTAAATCACATCAAAACTTGTTCTAAGGAGCATCCTTATACTATAACATCATTTAGAAGTCTGGGATATGAACATCAACTCCTCACTAAGGTTCTAACCAATCAACAATACACATTAAGAGATGATACTGCCAAACTACTAAATGTTTCTTGCAAAGAAGAGGTAATCACAATCTTTGAAGTGTGCAACAAAAGAAAACTTTGTGTAAGTAAACAATTGAATGTTTACAAAGCTATCCTGAAGTGTATTGAACATTTGAATCACCTAACAGCTGAACAATTGAAAGACAACTTCCTACATCAATTGTTGATCTGGCCAGACTATTTGTTTCAAGAATGTGGCACATTTATCCAGTCTTTAAATGATATGTCCTATGTGGATCTCACAATTTATTTGAACTCAGTTGATGATATAAATATGGTTGGCCTACACCTTATGGCCACATATTTACAATGCACAATAACAGTTCAATGTGGTACTAAATTACCCTGGTCATTTGGATGTGAGAAATATCCCAACAGAAGTATCTATCTACTATAGCACACAACTCATTATTTTCCTATTTTATCTTGTTAAAAGTGTACTCCACATGAACCATTTAAACTACATATTTCTTGTATACAGTACTACAGACTTTACTTACCAGTGAAATAATTTTCAGAGGCACTGCTACCACAGTAACATGTAAACGTGTTGTTATCATTCTGACAGATACCATTATTCAAACAGATCGATGGTTTGTAAGCACACTCATCTATTGGTATTTCACAATTTACTCCTTCAAAACCAATCCTAAGAAAAATAATTAGAAGTAGTAAATGTTGAACAGATATGGGATTGTTTCATGCACTAGGTAATTATAATGCTTATGTGTATACATGTCTTAATTCTAGATAACACTTATGTTAATACATTTAACTTTGAAATGCTTATGTGTATACATGTCTTTGATACCAGATAACACTTGGGTTAGTACATTTAACTTGAAATGCTTATGTATATACATGTCTTAATTCCAAATAATGGTTATGTGAATACATTTAACTTTGAATCATAAATGTACACTTATGTGATAATAATCATTTCAGTATCACTCAGTGAACTCAGATGTATTATTTCAACTACAATCATCAATGAAAATGCTCTGACAAAGTTCATTAACATAATTAGGGATGAAACATGCTTGACACAAGTGCCATTGAAAATTAGGAGACCTAGAGATCCTAAGAAACAAACAACACACATCACCCAGAAAGACTTAAAGGTAAGAAATAATTTTATAAACTATCTCCAATGCTTATGTGTATATTATGTAAAACACATATCACCATTCCATATTTTAATTAATAAATGATTCAATGCGTATGTTAATACTAGATGAAAATGAAGGGCATCTTTTCATCATCAAGTGAAGAAGAATTTGATAAATACACAAGAAGAGATGTGAGAAAATCAACAAGAAATAACCACAAAAGAAACAAGAAGATGAGGAAGAAGAAGGAGTCGTATATGTTGAAAAAACTGAAGTATGTATCATTCACACAAGTGTTAAACAAAAATGGAACATGAATTCATAATAAATATTACAATTATATATTTTGTCATATCAAATACTATATTGTAGACAACAAAGAAAAAAGACAATACAAAAACAAGAAAAGGAAAGGGAAAAGGTAAAGGAAAAGGAAAAAGTATGAAAGAAAAAGTAAGTACACTTCATTAAATACATTCAATCAATTTCCTTGTAACAACGCTTATGTGTAAATCATATAATAATGCTTATGTGTATCTCAAATTAATTCATTTATGTCAGGACAAAGATAAGCCAACGACAAGTGGTGGAACGAAAAGTGATGAAACTGAAAAAAACTACAAAAGAAACAAGAAAAACTCAGGTAAAATATTGACTATGTAATCACACAGCAATTATATAATTTATCAAATATAATTAAATTAAGTTTATGTTTAACTCTACCCTCTTTATTCAGAACAAGAAAGATTAACACTAGAAAGAAAAAGAAAGATGACAAAACTGAACAAACTACAAAAGAAACAGGAAAAACTCAGGTAAATAAGTCTATGTGATCGCATAACAATTATATAATTTATGTAATACAATTAAATTAGGTTTATGTTAACTCCACCCTCTTTATTCAGAACAAAAAAGATAACACCAGGAAGAGAAAACACATTGATGATGATGACAAGGATTGTCATCCTGAACAAGACGTCATTGACATGGAAGATGATGATGAAGATGACGATAATAACTATGTAAGAGTTAACATTGTTACCACTAATGCTTATGTGATTTACAATACATTCCTCAAATTTCAAAAACTAATGCTTATGTGCACATTCATTATTTCCAGGAAAAACAAAGGAAAATGTACCAACAAAAATGAAAGTAAAAAATAGAAAAACTGGTGACAGTACACATGGAGGAACTGGGAATGTAACTCTTTTAATGGTAATTATTTACGCCTATGTGAACCCATTTACAAAGAAAAAGAAAACATGAGGACGATGAGGATTATCATCCTGAGGATGATTACTTTGAGATCGATGACGATGACGAAGATGATGAAAAAAATGTAAGAGCTGACATTGTTACAACTAACGCTTATGTGATTTTACACATAATACATTCCTAATGTCATGGAGTGGCTTTTTCCATGACTCTTTATCGATGTGAATTATATTTCTTTTGGCGAGAAGAGGCAATATTCCCTTTCCTATTCAGTTATGGATCAATGATTTCAGTCACACTCGGTTGATTTCACTTTATTTGGTGCCTGGATGACACAGATTGTTCCCCTAGTTGTCCATATATGGCCATATGCATAGAAACCACGTTTCTAAGGAGAAATGCTACTGTAGGCTCTCTACATGATCATTGGTCATGTTGG
>JBCAUI010000507.1:0-10433 GCA_038406195.1 Haplosyllis anthogorgicola
TCTCTAAACATTGCAAAAGCTTGTTTGAGCTTAGTTTCACATAAACATACAAACATTAACCATAGTGACTTGTTTTGATCTTGTAAACATATCATTTGATTTTATACTTCATGGAGGTCAGTTACATATTAATTTATATATGTTAAATTTGACATTTGATTGTCGACGATATCATAACACTATATCAACTTCCCTCCTTAAAACCTCGATTTTGCTTGACTGCACTAACCTTTATCCGTCTTAGTTTCTTCCTCCCTTTTTCTCTGAGAGTTTCTTTTCGCGACAGGCTTCGTTTTAACTTCATTCTTCACTGACTCTAATGACGTGTCTCTCGATGCTAGAATAATACAATTCTCATGAAGTAATCCGTGAAGAAGCTGATGTATTACTGTAAACTACATAGTAATCATGCATTCTTTCTCACTCTGCACAAATTTTACTTCAATCCCAACCAGTTACCTGGACACAAAAATGGATGCAAACATTCTTTCAACATTTTTTCCGATGATAGTGAAATACAGTAAAATCTGCACTGATTAAAACAGAACTGTCCATCATTAATGGAAAACAAATACATGTATATTGATTGCAGTCGTTTGCCCGATGGCCAGTCCACCCAATGTAGATATTACTGGACATGATGGCATGAATATACCATTTACATACCTGTCTGTGATCTTGTGCTGGAACGTGTGCGTGGTCTGCGGGTGACAGACTCGGAATCAGACTCCTGAGGTTCCGTGACTTGTTGTTCCATACTCTGCCTATCCCCTGTACAGTTACGTGTCCTTCTCTGTGAGCTGTCCATAGAACACACACTCGTCCTATCAATACCGTCACTAACGCAACCTGTTTCTTTTTTACTTGACACTTCTTTACCAGACGTAGCCGGAAATAAAGGCACAGGTTCGGGTGCTCCTTCGGTGCAGAGCTCTGTTTCCATATTGTTGTACTGTGAATCATGACTAGACAATGAATCAGAGTTTAGAACTGGCGAAGGACCTTTACTTGAGTTTCGTAGATGTGCTGGAGAACTGCAGTTTCGGAACCGTCCCTGTTTCTTTGGTGGTGCATGTATGCTGGGCGGTTTTCCACGGCTTGTCCCAGGTTTCCTAGCCTCTTTAAGCTGCTCGTAAACTGGATCGTCTTTTTCAGCCACTGTTTTTAAACTAGTATCAGTACATTCGTTTATGAGCTGCTGGCAATCTTTTGCACTTTTGCTTGCAAGTCCTTCGCTATCATTTGCATTTTCATTAATAAGTTGTTGGCAATCTTTGGGAAGTTCATAACCAACAATGCGCACTGTTTCCACCACATCTGGTGAGTTACCGGATACACTGGGGTGTATTATAGATGCCGTATGAACACGCCCCATTAACACATCCTCGCTGTTTGGATCACAGTCGTCAATATGCAAAACAGGCATCGATTCAATTCCCGGTAAGTCATCAGCAACAGGTAAATCCGACATTAAGGTTAGACTCCCAATAGGCCCATTATTGTTACTCACTTTAGCACCAGACGTTTTAATCTTCGAAGGGTCATTCGTCTTTTTTGCAGGCCTTAATTCCGCAACAGGTATAAACGTAATGGGAAGTGGTGGTTGTGTTAATACTGAATTGGTACACGTAGTTTGAACAGCTGACTGTAATGTAGATTGGAGTGATGGGTGAGTTTGTTGTGTGGTTGATTGAGTTGACGGTGTGTATGCAATGGTGTTATCTGAAGCATATGACGCTGCAGGCTGCAATAACGACTTGTTCTCTGGAGGAACGGACCCGAAGTCACATGGTTCCGATATGTAGGTATTTGTTGTACCTGAAGAATAAAAAAGACACATTTCATACGAAATGTCCAATAAAGTGTTATTACACCTCAATTTCCTTAGTTATAGCAGTAAATTGAAGTTTTTACCATAAATATAGAATTGAAACACAGTTTGAAATCCAGGAAAATGATGCAGTGTGCAGGTCCATGTACCTAAACAACAGATTTCATATTGATTTGAGCTAACATTTGGGTTCTGCGCTATTATTGAAAACGAATCCCTTAACCTCATATTTAAATTAAGCATATCAACATGTTAACGGAAATACTTACTAGTTGTGACACCTGTTAGCACCGGACAGGGTGGGGTTATCAGTCCTGAGCAGGTAGTCGGTGCTGGTTCTCCATACTCCTCCTCTATAAACTTGTACTTATCTACAAGGAAAAGAAAGGTTTCACCATAGAACTCAAATACATTGCTCTAACTTGTGCATTCAGTAGATGTTAAAATTACGATTATCTTAAAACACAACTGTGGCATATAAAATACGGAGTCAAACTCACCAACATTAAACATTTTGAACAGGGAGTCAAAAGCTGGTTCGTTCTTCGTGTGATCCACGATCTCCTGTAAAGCTTCGTCAATGTTCGACTGTATATGTATAAGACAATGTGTAACGTTTGTGTGATGTCCATGCTAATACTAACAGTGCATTAACCAATAATATCGTTAACAATAAATTAAAGTACATTTGGTGCATTTTACTTTAGGGATGCAGTAGAAATATCGTCCAAATTTGTATTGCTTTCCCTGCCATGCTTAGATATCTTTTTTCATATGTAACATAGCTTAATGAAATGAAATAACGCAAGGTTAGTTTGTGTGATACTTACTCCTCCAAGATCCAGAATTGCATCCAAACTGTCACTGTTAGTTGAGTGTTGTGTGGTGCCATCGGTAAAATCCGGTTTATTCTCTGACAACTGGTTCTCCTGCAAGTGGTACATTTCCCTATTTATCAATTTACATCATTTGGACTGGGTAAATGATAAAGCATGTTCTACTATTTTGCATATAAATAATGTATTCAGAAATGTTACCAACTGTCCTACAAAATACTAACCGATATCACAATCAGCCGAGTATGTACGCCAAAATGCGTAAAAATTCATCTGCTAATTATAGGATTTTACTACTTGACAAAGGGAGTCAAATGAAGTGCCGAACTTACCTGGGTTGGAGTGGATCTTCCAAGATCAAAACGTACGTGCTTATTAATTGTCTCTGCCAACTTCTCGACGAGGTTGCGGTTACTCACAATCTCTTCCACAATCTGACAAACCATAAAGTATAAATTCTGTACTGTTCTAAACTTCAACAAAGTAAAATAATAATACCATCGCCGACAGTTTAAACATGCATAACATGTCGGGCAAATTTGATGCAATAAAGGCAGATGAAGAAATGCGGCTATTTCAAGTTTTAACGCGACTTTAATTAAGGTTGGGGCCTGAAAGTCAATGTCTAAGATATATAAGTTACCAACTATGAATTTAATACAGCACTTACTGGAACAGCTGGTATATCGTCTGGATTAGGATTTTGTGCACTGTCAACACCAACAGTCGTGGCGATAGTGGTGGAACAAGAAGGTACTACATGTGTGATGGATGCGGAAGTTGGCTGAACGGCGGCCGAGGATGTGACTATCGTTATGGGTTTAACAGGAGTTGGAGGAACTAATACAACGTCTGCACCCTGACTTCTCCTCTTTGGTGCAGAACTGTAAAATTGAAGACGTACAATGATGTAACAGTATAAAAACAGTAATTCCCCTCTTGTAACACAACTCAACACATTATCATTGAAAACATTTCACTTGAACAAAAAAAAGTCGGACAAAACTGAAACATTTTCATTGCTATTTACACTTACCATTTTCTCCTTGGACTCTTTCCTATCCCTATACTACTGGCTGGACTATCTACATTTCTCTTGAGTGCAGTTTTAAAGCCAAAAGATCTCATTTCAGCAGCATCAGCATCTGTAAAAAGAATTAAAAGACCTAGAGGATAGTTCAGCACACCCGTTTTTCGTTAAAAGCAGTTTAAGTAAAGCAAAGGCCGCAATCTAATAAAGAATGGTTTCAGTAAATAGTATGACATGTTCAATTTATTTCAAAAATGTTTCCTGAATCAAAAGGGAAAAAGAGCCTCAGTGCACTTGTTCCTTGCACCAACAAGATTTTTTTTCAATCTAACAAAAATAGTATAACTTGGAATTAATTAAATACCTGAAATTTGACTAGACGTATCAACTGGTTCTTTTGCCTCAGGTGGTTGCTGTGAACTTTGTGTTGAAGTCTCCACAGAGCTTACTCTTGTCACGGTAGCAGACGGCTGTCGTTTTCGTGCAGGTGTTCCTTCTCCTGATCTGGTGGACGGCGGTCTGCTTGGACTGCTGATTGTAATCGTTAACAAACTGTCCTGTTTTGCAGCAGATGAGGTATTGGTTCTTGGCGTACTAGTTACACTATATGCCGCTGGGGCAGAAAGTAATGCTCTCAGGTTTGAACAGCTGTTAGTTGTCTGTGACGATTGTTTAGATTTATCCTCAGACGATGATGCCTTTGCAGAGCCGGATGACTGAATAAATGATTGACGTGTAGAACTAAGCATTGGTGACATATCCACCAAGTGTACACTTTCGTCATTACACGGTAAAATACTGGAAATCTCCTGGGGGAAAATTGCTTTGCGCTCTCGATTATGTGACTTTTTGTAGTCTTTAGTCCTATTTGGTTCAGTCCTATGTGTATTTAAAGGAGTCACGCTATTAGAGGTACTTGCTTTAACAGGAGAAAGGCTACATCGCAGCGGAGACCTCTTCGGAGATCTTTGTTGTGAGGACGACTTCCCACAACGTTTAACTAGTTTTGTTTTGGGTTTCGGTCGGGGAATACGGCTAGCCTTCATCCCAGTGTAAGAGCTGATTCTCCAATCACTCGGACTTGTTCTCGGGGCCGTGCTGTGTGTGGTGCTTGCCACGCCAGAGTCTTCTGTATCGGTTGGTGTAGACGGGTTATCATCACTGTCGGACGACAGATTAAACTTGGGTCCTGCACCGATGGACGAACTTGCCGCATCCGACACGTCATCAGCACAACCACCAAGCTTACTACCGCCACTCTCATCATCATGTCTGCTGTCTGATATCTGCTGCTTCAACTTCTCTATCAAATCTGTCCATAAGATGAGCAAACAGTAAACGAGAATTATCCTGGCGACTAAAGAGTTTATCACGCCGCCAAAATCTACCCTACATCTAGAAGTCTGAACAGAGTTCACAGTCGTGCACCCTGACCTTTTCCACTTGACAGGTTCTCAGTGCACTTTTTTTTTTAGCTGAGATGATTTTGCTTACCCATCAAAGAAGTCTATCGACGCATGCGCGATAGGCTAAACAGAAATAATGGTACAGTTTAGTACTCACCTAAAGTCACTCTTTTTAGTTTCTAAAAATTAAACGAAATTTTTTGTTCTCTTCAGTACCAAGTCATTGATGCAACATCACTTCACTGGAAGCAAAAACGTTAAGCTAACGGAACAAAACCTACAAACCTTTGGAGTGAAGAAGTCCGTACATATGAACCATGTCCTGCAGGGACTTTCCATAGATGGATGTGGGATACTGACGTCCCCTTTTGAGCAGCGTGGCATACTCCTGAAGGTGCGGACTTTCCGACAGGAACGCCTTGTATGCTTTCTCACATCCTTCTTCCTTTAAATACCCTGCGTGTAATAAATTTAAATATGTATGCGCGACCTGGACTTTATATTCATGGAAATACTTTCCTTATCTTAACAAAATGAAATAACCATCGTACAACTATCGGATCTGTAGATCGACCTTATAAAATGTCCCCGTCAATATTGATTGGCAGACGTGAATTTATGGTCAGTTTGTTTTTGCCCGGCGGATCAATTGCCAACGACGTGTGCAACTGTTGTGAACAGAGCATATGCCAAATCCAACAGACTAGACGGTCAGTTAACTGGTACACATCACGTATAGACTAATTCTGAGCGGGGTCAACTTTTGCAAGCCAGTCATCACATCAGACTTGGTCAAAGATTTACTCATGCTTAAGTATCGCGGTTATGGTGATTTTTTTTACACGTAAGGGAATCCTTACATTTATCAGAGTGACCTTGTTGTATGCCTCATACTAGAGAAATGCAAGGGAAAACCATGTTTTTAATTTTATCATGTTTACAAGATGAAGTTTACAAACTTACCAAGCACCAAACGGGCAATTTCAGAGGGTAAGAAGTACTCCATTTTTCGTCAAAATCAATCACTATCACTTCTTCATTTCACATGATCGCTATCTATGTCAAAACAGTTACATTTTCCTTAAATAAAAGGCAAAACATCATCAAAATGCATTGTATTTCAAAACTTTGAGAAATGGCGGCAGTTTTATGCGCATGCGTCACAATTTATGGCATGCTGGAAATTGAAGCTGGAAAAATCTTAATTGCATAACTTTTAATTATTTGTAAACATAGTTGACCAAGTAGAATTTATACTTAAGCTGACATATCATTAAAAATGTTCAAATGATGCTGAAATAATTTTATATTATGAGTGCAATTATCGAAAAGTGGTTCGGTGTTGTGGGCGATAATAAGAGTTTTTGAGATGTAAACAGTATTAGACTCTTATCCTAATTAAAATCTTAATACTCCATGCTATGGCTTTGACGCTGCTTACTAAAGACAGACACGGTTACTCAGTAGCATTTTCTCCCTATTTTGGCAACAAGTTGGCAGTTGCTACATCGCAACATTTTGGAATCGCCGGTACGATCTCATTTATTTTTATCCGTCAGTAGGGGATCACCCTCAAATTTAACGAATTTCATAAGACAAAATGAAATTCATTACACATAATAACACATGACCTTGTTTGGATTGGGGCTATTCAGAAGGTGCGATTCCATGCTGTGATTGACCTTAAATTATAAACATTCAATGGTAAACATTCCATCAAGAAAGGATCACAGCATGGAATGACACCTTCTGAATAGCCCAATCAAAACAAGGTCATGTCAACATTGAACATTTTAAAGGAATAAGTCTCCAGTAACAAATACTCATTGAAACAGACATTAACTAGGTGCTGTACAATAAATAATACTTTATAGAAATTGTTCGGCAATTAAAAGGCATTTTAAATTCTTTTTTCTTAATTAAATTCATTACGTTTTATGAAATTCATTATATTTAATGAATTTCATAGTTTATGTAGGAGATCCCTTACTGGTGGGGGTGTTCTCATATTTCTTGCATGTCTTTCATTCTTACCGTTTCCTTATCCATCAGCAGGACCTTCATTCCCGGTCCGCTGTCTTCTATCATCTTTGAAATATATTGTTTCACGGCTAAGATGACATTCATCTTGACACATCCACAAGAAACTTGAAAAATAAGAAATAAATTTGACAGCAGGAAATCGCCAAGTCCCTTATTATCGCTCACTTCTCGTAGAATCCGATCGCGCGAGATTGAGCGAGAAGAAAACGCGGGAGGCAAGAAGATGAAGTTAAAAAATATTTGAATTTTTGCTTTTATTTCACGATGTCTTACGTACAAGGTTCCATCGTGCGCATAAAATTAGAGAACTTTGTGTAAGGATTCTAAAGATACCAAAAACTTATGTCGCTAAGCCTGCATTCCTTCACAATTTGTAATTTAATTTTGCAAAAAAGAGTCACATAGCTGTGATGGTTTTATTGGCCAAGCAGCTTACTTTATCATGATTTGCCTGTTGTCGTCTGTGTACCGGAGATTCTCGATTTTAAGACCACCCAAATAAACGACCATGGTCTTAACAATGAGAAATTTCTCGATGTTAAGACCATGGTCTAAACAAACATGGTTTTTTGACAGCTATCCTGGATGCATACAATTCAGCAGGTTCCTTTTGAAAATAGTCCTCTACCGGTACATTAAACACATACAACAATATTTTACTTGAATCATGCAGAGACCATCTGATACAATCAAAATTAGTCTTAACTATTATCCAGAATGCAATTGGATTTGATAGGAACCCTATCTCAGGCCAGTAGAGTACTCAGGGTTGTTCTCGTTTATTAGCCCATGGTCTAACATTAGATGCCAAAGTTATATCAAAGTGGTCATTTCTCACTCATAAGACCAGGTCTTAAAATCGAGAATCACCGGTACACTTATCTAGACCTTAGAAACTACGAAAATGAAATACGCATGCACCTATAATATACTATCTTGACCAGCAAGAATGGGCTTAACCTGTATCGATCATCCTTTGTATTTTTGGTGCCAGGAGTCTGGGATTATTAAGATACAACCTTACCACAAAGTTAAATGAAAATGTGGGTACAAGTACGCTGTACAGTATGAAAGCTTGCGAGACTTGCAAAATTTAAAGATAACCTTATTAAGCCAGGTACACCATTCCTAGATGTCATTTTGGAGATCGTCAGGAAAAACGAAGAATTTCGATGTCATTTTTTTCCAGATATGGAAACATAGGGAATTTTCCAAATGTTCCCCAGAATTGTGTACCTTATAATAAATTGCCGTTTTATCGTTTTGTTTGGTTTTTTTTGTAATTTTTTAAAGTTTTTAAGCCTCGCTTTGTTCGGCATGTTTCTCCTGTTGCTTTGCCCATAAACAAATTATAAGTTAATTTTGCTATTTGCATTTTAGGACCTATGATTCGGTTGAAGTCGCACCGGGACCGCATCTGAACGTGATTATCGGCCCGAATGGTACTGGAAAGAGTACGATAGTCTGTGCAATATGCCTGGGATTGGCAGGGAAAACGTCCATTCTGGGACGAGCGCAGAACCCGGCAGAATTCATCAAACATCGCAAAGAGAAAGCGGTTATTGAAATTGAACTGTAAGTGTTCGTCTTTTGTGTGTGAGAAATGTTGGTCAATACAATTGTAACGGTTAATTTCATGTGAATACAATTTGAGCACAGTATCAGGTTACCATGTTGGTGGTATTGTTTAGCATCAGTGTTAGCCTAAATTTTTTGAAGAATATGTACTTAGTTCAACATTTTTGATGACGATTTCACTATTGTGAGTTTGAAAGCATGGCTTGTTACACAGTAGGACCTCCTTTAAGCAACATTCTCTCTTATTAGACACTTTTAGGTGACATTCTGGTATTAAATGCATGTAATCCTATCTCGTTTTAGCGACACCCTCCCTTTTACGACACTTTAGGGAAGCAAAAGTTGGGTGTCGCTCATAAGAGGTTCTACTGTAGTCGTTACTGTGTTCTCTGCATGGTTTATGTTTTGTAGATATGTCCCTGATGGTGAGAACCACGTAATTCGAAGAGAAATTTCACGAACCAAAAGTGACTGGAAGATAAATGGGAGAGCTAAGGCTCAGAAAAATGTGAGATTTTTTTTTTCAAATTTTCAAAACAGTTGTGTGATATGCTGTGAATAACAAAACTTATTTTCTTTATTGACTGTGCAATAAAAATGCCACTTTTATTTAGCCTAAATTGAAAGAATATGTATACCATACACTGAGTAAACAGCTTTAGGTTGAAAGAAACATAAACAGATTTGACTGAAAGGTCGGATTGGCCAAGTAGAGACAATTATTTAATCTCGGATTTGACTTTCATTGATATTATGTTGCAGGTGGAAGATCTTGTGGCTTCGCTCAACATTCAGGTTGGAAATTTATGTCAGTTCCTGCCTCAGGATAAAGTCGCAGACTTCGCAAAAATGACCCAACAACAACTCCTAGAAAGCACGGAAAAAGCTGTAAGTGGAAAGAGTTATGCAGTAACGGACTTTTGCAGGCTGTACATTAGATAATCCAATGAAATAAGTTCTCTTCACCTACCATGCTGAAGTAGGTAGATTGTGTTCTTTATGAATAAATCTAAGGACTGAAACGTGGTTACAAGCGTGAGGACCAAGTAACAGATTGTTTATTTGCAATATTTGGTCAGGTTGGAGATCCAGAAATGTTTCAGAGACATCAGTTCTTGAAGGATGCCCGAGAAGGTGGTAAGGACCTAGAAAGACAGGTGGCCAACACACGCGAACTTCTGGGTCAGGAAATAGTGAGTGATTTCCGTCAAACAATTTTGCAAGTAGAAAAACTCGCAGATAATACTTATTTGTGACCAAAACATGATTTAAGATCATGGTATAAGTTTTTTTTGCTACTTGAACACAGGTAGCTAAGTGATGAGTTTGTAGTAATTTTACACAATCCTGACAGTTAACTGCGTCCTGAGATGCGGGTGGTGCGCATCCTGAGACATGGGTGGTGCGCGTCCTGAAATGCGGATGGGGCGCATCCTGAGATGCGGGTGGGGTGCATCCTGAGATGTGGGTGGGGTGCGTCCTGAGATGCGGGTGGGGCGTGTCCTGAGACGCGGGTGGGGCATGCAGGTGGGGCACATCCTGAGATAGATCTTTCCTGGATAGATCTATCCAGCTGATTATTGTTATTGCTGCCTGAACACAGGTAGTTAAGTATTGACACGAGCTATTTTCATGCAATCCTAACACTTTCCTATGCATCAGTATGCAGGTGGAAAAGATCTTTCCTGGATAGATCTATCTATCTGGAT
>JBCAUI010000518.1:0-10433 GCA_038406195.1 Haplosyllis anthogorgicola
TGAGTCAAGTTCTCCTCAGGCATACAGTGCACAGTCTATGTCCACAATAGAAATGACCCATGTTGCTCTGACCACTGCCAACCTACGAATGAGCTGAAATACGACCATACCCATATGTAGCAGAGGGCAGCTTTGAGATGAAACTATATTATGGAGTCCTGGCCAAAAATCCGTGAAACTGAAGAACACGTTGATATATGAATCTCATACTTTGGCCACAGAATTAGTCGTGTGTTTGAGGTACGCTTGATTTGTTTAACCTTGCTCGTCTAACAGTTTACATCCTTTCAGACTCTGTTGTTCAGCTCACCTTTTAGTTTCAAATTATTAATACCCATTTGCACAGCACAATAGTGAATGAAATGCCTGATTAACCACAAAATTCAGGCAATTCTTTCGTTTACTTTTGTGGGGCATCTGCAAATGCATCTATTAGTGTCGTGATCTTTTCATCATTTATTTATGGAGATCAATATCAAATAATGCATTACCTGTGTCCGGGAGAGTAAATACGGCTTTTATATGAAGCTTCATCATCCGTGTCTAATGTGATGAAACGGGACAAATTTGCAGAATGGGGACATTAGTCTATTGTAAGGTCAGACAATAAATTTTATTCGTTTATTATAGATGTTGATTTAATAACACGCTGTTTACTGGTGCTTCTTCCCTGGGATGCACCGAATGAACCAGGGTTATGATTTATTGAAAAATGTTCCTCAACTGCAGTACGTTTAAAATCCCCCCCCCCCCCCAAACAAAGTACAAGTATCAAAATATGTATCAACATTAATAATTGATTTTTAATGTAGATCACTATACTCTAATTACCAACAATTTTTTATGCTTAGCATTATGCATCAGTTATGTTTTAACGTTTCTGACCTCCCGTAATCCAAGAACTAAAAGATGTACTCACCCAAGTGAACCCTGGAAACAAACTATCCGTCCTTCAGATCAGTGAGTTGTGGATGTATTCATCCGAATAGAATATTGGGTAACATTTCTCGGGCATGCAACACATTCATTCAAGCGTTTACAAGGTGGTGAAACGGACCCAATCGGAAGTTTGAATACCGCAGATATAAATTTATTTTGTCTGTGGCATTTTTGTAATCATTTCGATTACATTGCATGTCAGGATTTTCAAAGTGCGGCGATCGGAAAAAAAGAATAAAAATAAAAATTGAACTTGATCTCTAAAAAAGCCAAACTGTTCTTAAAAATGAATAAAATTAGTATTTTTCTTGGTCTACTTCCAACAGATTGATTTTTGACAGCTCTAAGACAACTGTACTTTGCTGTGCACAACGTGTTTCATCTGCTATATGAAGGTTGGTTTGGGTTTTTTTGGAAAATCCCAACTTTAAAGTGCGGTGGGTGATGTAATCGAAACTATTAAATAAAAAAGCCTTAAAGTATTGCATTGGTGCATGAGGTACATATCTATTACGCAATAAATTTATTTTATTTAAATATGGTTTAGCGTTAATACTGTTTGCAATACTTTAAGAGAAACCAATAAATATCTGTGGTATTAAAACTTTCCATTGGGTCCGTTTCACCACTCTGGTTTAGTCAAAGATGCACTAATTGTGAACGCTTTGACCTAAATGTGTAGTCTCGGTTGTCCAGATGTGTCAGTGACATTCAAAACACGAAATCGTGGAATTATTAGATCAACATTGATAACAACTATACTGAGGTAAGTGCAGAAAAATGTTCTAAAATGTATCAGGCAATTTGTAGACTATCCGTTCATGTATGAGCCCTGAGATTTTAAATGTGGATGAAATATAACATGATTATTTTGGCGTCTTGATTGAACAGTGAGGTGGTCTTTTCAGGCATTTGTGGTTTGACTATAATTGCGCCTGAATTGCTCACATTTGCTTGAAAAAATTGATACAACTGGCTGCCGGCTAACACCCACACGCCCAGTACGTTGCCACTGAGAGGAAAACTGGTACCATTCCAAAGCCGATGTTGGGTCATTCTACCCATTGGTTTCAAATCACGACCCATTTTGGATTGGTACCAGTAGCCACCTTTGTTCCAAATTTTTCTGTTTAATCTTTTAATAAATATCAAATAACTGTAGCTTCTTGATTTGAAACCCACAGGTAGAGTGACCCGAAGTCCAAAACAGAGGGTACCAGTTGCCACCTTTGTTCTTTAATTCACATTTTGTAATCTTTTTAAAAATCAAACAACTGCAACTTTCTATGACTAAAAATTGCTGGTTTCAAGTCTCAATATCTCTTTACAGGAGGAACAACTTCGGGTCAATTTACGTTTAATGTAAAGGTGAAGAATCAATTTAAAGACCCTGCAGGTGCATATCAATACAGACTCTGACTGCAGGTATTGACTGAAAATCACATGAAACGGCGGGGCTGTGAACACGTCCTAAGTACTTCTCTAATGAAGCATTTCCCTCCTTGAGACCTTCTAGATGAAGCATTAACAGGGTTGTGAATGAGTCCGCTGGGTTTTTTTCAATTTTTTTTTTTACCATTTATTGCTATTAAATGGCGGAGAATTAATTTTTTGGCAATACTTAATAACCACACACACATTATGGAGAAAACGTAGTTGGTACGGTTGTCACTAAGTATTTCCCAGAAAATAAGCCGTGGGCTACTATTTGGGAATTTGGGCATTTTTTGACAAGAATGCCAGGACTCTGTACAAGCCCATGGGCTTTTATTTGGCGATATGGGCTTTTATTTGGGAGACACTGTTAGACCTATTACTGTATATTATGTGCAGTTGTATGTGTAGTTTTATATAGTTATACACTACTTAAACATATTGAACATATTGAACAGTTTAATATTTACTACCAACTATAATTCACAGTTTTAAGATGGCATATACATAAAGGAACAAAGCAGGAATATCTTAGATATGGGTGACAAGACATCTTCCATACACAGGCGAAAATGTATCTTTAAAAGCCCATGGGCTTCTAATGTAGGGGGCTTATTTTCGGGGGGAAATCCTGTATCTTTAAATAGAAGTATCATACCATTTGTAACCTTTTTCGATTCTGAGCAATTTTGTCCCAATATTATGCAAATAAAGACAAAATTCCTCATAATGAAAAACGGCTACACTTGTCTGATGCTTTTATCTGAAAGTATTACTTAGTGACTTCCATACAAAGTGCATTTGATTCATGAATTATGTACAATTTAAAGTGTTTCACAAAATATCTTAATATAAGTACACTGTTTGATCTGGCACATTTTCTTCATAGATCTATATATAAATGGTGTACAGATTCCATACCCTGCTAAAGCGTTTTCTGCTTCCCGCAAAGATAAGGTTTATTGCAGGTGAAATGAAGAGGAAAATAATCGTTTAACCCCTGTCTGGAGTAAATACAACAAATTAATTTGATCAGCCGAAAGATTTATTGGCCGCATGAATGTCTATTTTGGTCCTGTAATAATTTTTTTTTCGCAAGCAAAGATGCATGAGAGAGAACCAATCATGGGGAGGGTCACACCGAAGTCCAAAAATAGAATCCCACAAATATTTTGATTTAAGAGGTTATTTATTCACTTTATCATTCATCGATAATGCAACTTTCTGAAAAATAGCATCAGAGAACTTTGATAGAGTGTGAGAACAAACGATGTTTACGCTAAGTTAGTGAGACAGTATGAGCATTTTCATATTGTGGTTTCTGGGCTAAAAGAACCTTTGTTAACTTTCGGTTCAATTGCCCTTTTTGTGCATGTTCATGCGATGTGGAAAAGGATAAGTTCAAATCTATTTGAACATCACCCAATCACTTCTATTACATGATAGCAAAAGAAAGAGTCGGTAAGAATGAAAGGAAGAAGTCAACCCCCCCCCCCTCCACCCGCCAAAAGATCTGTGACAACAGTTGTTGTACAGCCTATGTGTATTTTCGTCACATATGCATTTTTATACGTTCTTATGCGCCAAGATCAAGCAATCTGATTTATTACCAAGTAAAATCTTCATAAATTGAGGACAATGCTGTAATGTTTTATGATTTGTTTGTCAGTCCACACATTTGAGATGTAGACAGATCTCAGTGTGAAGGCCACAGCACTCAAAATAGTTGTCTGCAGAGATTCGTTAACCCTTCTTCGTGGCGGAAAAGAACGTATAACCGACCAAAACCTTTTGGCTACATAGTAATTAGGCAAAATCAAACAGACAATTCATATTTCAGCGTTGTTTCCCCACAGGTGATTGTTTTTTTATTCTTTCACTGCAAGTGCTCCTGCAGTTTTCCTACAGTCAGAAGGTATGGATCAATATCCATGGATCAGTTGGTCCATAAACTGTGTTGATGCTGCATCCACCTGCCATTCATGAGTTTGACTACCGTGACACACACATGGAAATAAAATATAAACACAACTCGAATGACTGTTCTACACAACATAATGGAAATGACAAGAAAAATTATGGATGCAAAGGATATTTTGGAATCGTAGCTGCCCCAACAATGTTTGCTGATTTAAATACAGAGGTAAGTATCAAAAGCTCCTATTTGTTATTTTGCAATTTTACCCTATTATGGAAGTGAATGACACAAAATTTAAAATCTACGGTATTGCTTTTTGCTAGCAAGTCCTTGATGTCTATTAAGCAGTGTTAGAAACGAGTGTATCGTAGAGGCTTGAGACCACCACCAGCCATGGACTTAAATAAGATCGCCAAAATATAAATGTAAAAAAAAAATCGGAAAGAAATATCAGTTGAATGAAATATACATTTGGCTGTACATAACTTGGATTATTATTTAGCAGTCAAGCAGATTCGGCAACGTTCTGTTATCGTTTATTATCCAATTGTTTTTTTAAATTTTAAGAAACGGTGGCTGTATTTATGTCTATGGCCGGAGGTGTTTCCAGGTCTCTACACTATTGTTCGTACAAAAGTGATAACCATGGTTTTAAAGAAGCTGTTAGCCAACAACCGGAGGGAATAGCGTGTGCATTTAATTCTAAACTGTTGCATTTGCATGTTTATTTAACCTTGTGGTGAACTAAGAAACAATTAGCTTTTAATACAGCCCTCTGGCATGAGTTATTGTGACATCGAGCAATTCATTACGAATTCAGCAGAACGATTGTTCTCTTTCTCACTGTAATGTGACGATGTAATGGAAGGTATAAATCTTCCTGTAAGATCTTCCTGCTGCTAAATGATAAACGACGAGAATGCAAATTGTTCCACAAATGTTTAGAATATTTCAAACAGAATGGAAGGAAACAAGATTATTTTACAATTTAGTCTAATGTATGTGCAGGGTGTAGGATGTGAATCTCATAATGCAAATTCATAATGCCCACCATTGACATTGACACAATGTCAAACATTGTGAAAATAAAATATTTTTATTTCTGTAAAGAGAAACATATGGACCAAATGTCCCTCACATTTGTACTCATTTCTGTCCTTATAAATTATTTTGTAAGCATTATCATATCTTCATTTGTGTCCAAGTGACATTGTCCAAATTTGACATTCAAATTTGTTTTTAATAATGCCAAATGAACACAGGCCCCATCAGCACCTGTCTCTAATAAGAGCTTTGATAATGATTAGTATCAATCACCCATTCTCAGACTATGAGTTTCCTGTTCAGTACAGAAAATCCCCGTTTTAATTTTAAAGTCCAAGGCTAGTACAAAGTTACTTATCCTGTCTACACCGGATCACATTTGGAACACAAAGTTTTTGCAAAGAACTCAGGCAAGATTTCATGTGCATTTCAGTATTAGTCTAATATATATTGAGTTCTAGTCTTGTAATAATACTAAATAAATCTATAGTTATGTAATGCTGATTAGTAAGCATAATTAAAGCCTTGTTAATTTCAGATCCGTTTTTATGTAATAATGTCGTTTTTAAGGAAGAGGATTTAGACAAATCCTAAGTGGTGCACTTTCCGGGTTGTGTCCAACAGAATGCTTAATCTGCTTTAAGTATTAGACCGAAGCAATTATATGACAACAACAGATCGTAGCAATTTAAAATTCAGCATGTTTTGTCCTGTGTGTCAATTACACAAAATTATCACTCTGTGGAGAAAAGCCATTAGCCCTTTCCAACAAAGAATGTACTTCGTCTTTTATTCAGGTCTTGTGAATATTATTGATCTTTCGAAGATTAAAGCAATCCAAATGGTGACTACCTTAATTGGTGTTCTAGAGGTAACTTCTATTGTAATATGTATTCAGATATATCCGAAATTCTGATGCCAAAATACTGTTCTGAAGAACTGTCATTTAGCAGCAAAAAATGTTGTCTGTTTACAGTCAGGTCAGTCATGCCACTTTAATTATGCATTATGCGTTGCGCATGTGCACTGAGATTTGAGCTCAGTACTGCACTGATTTGACCTCTGTGCTCAAAATAATATGTTTCAATATAATTTGTAAGAAGCATTGATGACAAAAATCCAATTTAATTGTACAGAAAAAAATTGTGTACCTTAATAAGTTTCCAATAAAATTTCAACACATCTGTGATCAATTGCATCATGATTTAGTGGGAAATTTAAAAGAATAAACGATTCAGAATCATACATCACTTCTCACATAAAATGTTTCTATTGTGAAATGATAGATAGTGGAGAGAAACATTACCTCATAAACGGTCAGAAGAAAACAGCTTACAGAATGGTAATGGGTTCCAAATACCATTTACAATCCCAATGCTTTCAGTGTGTAATTTATAGTTATTTATATTATGGAATTTAAACTGAGTTGTGTTGATTAGGTGACAATGACAGCCTCCATTTGCGTGATTCCGTAGCATGTCAGACTAATACGCGTTTCTAAAGAACAACAGTGTATGGAGGAGAGATGTTCCTACATTATCATTTATCACTCTTTCGTTTTTTACTTTTGTCAATTGAGGTGCGTTTATGAGGGCTACTGGTACCCTATTTATTGGACTTAGGGTGACTCTGTCCATGATTTTAAAGCCAGATTGGATGTCCCATTACTGCACTTACTCACATACACACTGTGATCCATACACAGCACCTTCTTTTTAACTATTTTCTGCTGAATAGAAGCATACTCTGTATGTGGGTGTTAGCAGTGGTCAGCCACACTTCTCACATGCTTGATAACGATAATTTCCTTGCCCATCTATCTTAAGGCCAGTGCTACTTTTACAGAACGTTTAGGATATAAGGAGAGTAGACCAAATTATTTTTCATGGTGGTTTTGTGTTCTATTCCCAATTGATCGCAGTATTTAATTTTGAAACAGAAAACAGGTTCATGAGCTGTAGCAGATAAAATTAGAATTTGTGCCGAAAAGATATTCTCTCAACTGGTGACCAGGGTTTTATCTAAACAGTAGGACTGGTTTTATTATAAATCTCAAAAAGTAACGTGATCCTCTAAAGCATGCACTTTAGTTGTCATAAAGATTATGATTTTCAAGTGCCTATGACAGTTTGGTCCCTATTTACAAACAAAATATACATTTGAATAAATTCTATTGACCATTTGTAATTAAAACCTAAAATCACGTTGTGTAATGACATAAATGCATTACTTTCTCAAACAATATATTTCATTTTATTATTCGAATGTAACTAAAGCTTCAGAATCAACCCAAATACGGACACTGAATCCAAACTCTGATACTCCTGAAATTTATATCAATTTTGAAACGTACAGAACAATAGGGAGAACTAAGAATAGGAGAACTAAGAAATTCCATGCTGTGCATTTGATGCGCAATTGTTTCAAAACTGATAGAAATTTTAGGAGTTTTTCTTTTTACAAAAGCGACTACGTTGAGTGCCTAGAGACATGTACATGTTGCCTTATCTCAGCAATAAATGAGGATTATTGTTTCATCGTTTCCATTAGACATCGCCGCAGGTGATGTATGGAATGTATACGAGTGTTAAAATGAGCTTTGAATCGCAACAGGTAGCATTGTAGAGCTGGGGCCAAAAGGAAAATGGTTCTTAAATTTTGACCAAATTTTTGTACTAGAGTACACTATCCAGTAAATATTCACACATTATCACTCCATAAAATCGAATAACCATACTATTTTATTGAAAATCAGACATCTCATCATTTTTTGTAATGCAAAACTATCTCAATTCTCATTAATTAGATCTAAATGTTTTACCGTCGTCATCATCAAACTTGCCAAGATTTTTTATGAGACAATTATGCAATATGTAACGAATTTTTACTCTTTTTTGCTGTTACACAATGTAATCTAGATAATATAATTGATAAGTGTCACAACCGGTCTTGGAGTACAAAAAACGGCAGAAACGGATACGGTTTTCGAAACTCAGCTCTACAGCATGGTGTCAGTAATGGAACCAGTCAATGCAATAAAGTCGTCTTCTCTGCCGCGGAGAACCTTTCATTACGGTCTGCGTTGGAATTTATGACTATGTCGGCAATGTACACATTTGCATTATTGTTTCCAAACTTACGTAATGGGTCCAGAAGGAAGGTTTTCCTGAGTGTTACTAAGGTTTCCTTTCAGTATAAAGCAACTTTCATGTATCCCTTGGCAAGATATTGCAAAGACTAAGTTTTTGGTGGCAGCCTATGTAACCATGTCTGTGCAGTGGTGTACCTTCCCCAAGACGGGTAGATGATACACGTTAGTGTACAACGCATTGTCGGTGGAGACAAGCCTGCCAAGGCAGAGAAGTCATGACACCTCATACTGGCCTATTTCAGCCAATATCTTGTGTGCAAAAACGTTACCAGCAAATGGGTTACAACATTTGCACAGTTTTTCTCTTTCTCATACACCAGAGCACATCCTTTTGCAAGGCTACCGGTAACCCTGTTTTGGACTTGGGGTGATTCTGCCACTGTGTTCAAAGCCTGCAATTTAACAGAATCAACTCTCATGGATCTAAACCTCTGTCTCGCATATTGTTTGAGAGTATTGTTGAAAGCGCATTATTGGATCATATCGTTTGTGACAGAACAAAAAGCATTTTATTCTCACTCCTTCAGTGATTGTATTGTGTTACGTGGCAATAACATCTACATCTACGAATTTTCCGTTGTTTCAACTACAGCAAGAATAAATGCGAAGATTGCATTGGGTCATATTTGAATTGTTCGGTAGAGAATAACCTTAACGGAAGGTGCATCACTTGCTAGGATTCTCCTTTGATGTACCTCAGAAGCTTACTCACTTACTCTGTTTGTGTGATGACCCTAAGTCGGTACAGGTTAATTTATATCTAAATATCAATCAATTGTATCCAAAGCAAAGAACCCACATGCATCGTGTAATATGTCAACGGAGGATGTGTAGAGGAAGCACTCTAACTTTAATGCTTACTTTGCATTTATGAAGTGATTACCATCAAAGTAAAGTCGTGGTGTTAGGGAATCTCAGCAAATCACTTACCGGCAGCAAGAAATTACAGCATGGTGTCGCAATTGACTTCAACCCTATAAAATGGGGGAGAATCTATTCCTCGCCTGATGTCTTGGTAAATACTTGTATGTGTAAAATATATTTCTGAGGCTACAAAAAGAATAAATGTTACTGACGAAGTTCCCAGTTGCTGGAACTATTCCTAAGTGCCGTACTGGTTAGTGGAACGCATTGGAATAAGACAAAGACATCCTTCACACACATCTACTTTATTGCTACAAGAATACAAGTCTGTTCTCTTCAGCTGCTGGCAACCAACTGTGTGAGAATGAGAAGTGAGCAGCTGTAATGCCCAAGGTGTTATCATGAATATTTATTAATTAATCAAGTATCCACTGCACAGGGAGCATGCGTGTGTGTTCCAAGTAGACTCGTCTATTTCTTTGTGCAAGCAGAATGCTTACGGAGATTTCCAAATTATGAAATGATTATTATTACGATAGTTACAACTCTTAGGCAGGAGATAAACGATGCGATACAATCGTATGCAATCAATGATCGTATATTATTTCTACAAGGAATTTGACGATTTAAATATGACTACTCAAAGTTCAGAGATGGTAAGTACCATTTCCAGGCTTATTCCTATCACTATGTGCATTACAATATTATTTTAGCCTAATAGGTAAAAAACAATCACATGCAATCGAGGTCATTTGCGATTAGATCCCCTTGTGTATCTCCGGCCTTACCCTCAGTGAAAGGTCTGATTACTGACAGTCAACTAGGAAGTGTTATTTTCCCATTTCCTAGTGTCTAGTAGCTGGCCACTGTTAGAGGATTGACTTAGGTCAATAACTGCCAAATTGTAATTATCTCTTTGTTTGAATAATCTCCCACTTGGCATCAACACCTGTGTGAACATAACTGCCACTTCTATTCAAGTGTCATCAGGCACCAGCCTATTCAACTGCAGCCACTCCCACTTATTGTTATCACCTTAACTCTTATTGGCTGTTGTGTGTCAATTGTATAATGTCAATTCAC
>JBCAUI010000529.1:0-10432 GCA_038406195.1 Haplosyllis anthogorgicola
GTTTTTGCCGATTTTTGGGCAAAAATAGGTGAAAATTGGGTTGGCGCCCCCCTACAGGCCGGGCACCCCCTGTACGGGAAATCCTGGATCCGCCAATGGAGAGGAATCTCAGCATACTGACAACTGCTTTCAGACCCCTTCACAATTTTCATAGACCCCCCAGCAGTACTACAATGATGCTGTACAGATGTCTGAACGACGGAAACACTTACTTACATGCACGCAGGCATGTACGCACGCACGCACGCACGCACGCACACAGGAGTGATAACACACTGACCACTGTCAGATACTAACATTTAGTACATAGACCACCAGCAGTATAGTAGTGATGCGGTCCATATGTCTGAACGATGGAGCGCACTTATTGGTGATAAGAACGCACAATTTATTTGACAGCGAAATTGAGTAAATGCCTGGCTCTTCAGAATGTTCGTCGGTAGGTTGTTCCCGGAAGGCATAGGGCATTGAATCAGTGTATTAGCTTCGCTTTAGCGACGACTTAACCCTGATATTTCCCCTGAAATAAGTTTAAACATAATAAGCAGGCACAAAACTTCAAATAACTTGGTCCTGATATTCTTAGGATTTCGAAAGTAATTTCAAAAGGCTGAAAATAATGTACATGAGGATCCTAAAACATGTACTCAAAGTCTAGTTGAAGAAATATTTTCGGAGACCGATGACAGTTTGCGTCTTTCATGCCATTGTCTCCAAATAAAAAAAAGTGATAGTCCTGACTTTAACGGCTCCAGATACATTTTGTCTATTGAATGAAACTTGATAAGACTAAGAGGTCGTTTCTATTGAAACAATGTGAAATGGCTAATCAGCCATCGCAGAATAACCGTACTGTTGAATTACTCTGTCAACGTTAACAAAACCCTTTTTCCATTTCGTCTCCCGTAGTTTTCTTATTGTGAGACTTAGAAATAAGAACGACTACCTGAACGTTGTACAAAGGAGAGACCAGTAGCTCATCTGGGGGGGGGGGGCTTTAAGGGCCTTGCCCCCCCGTAAAAACATGTTTGATTGAAAATGGCCGCCATCTTGCCCTCCCTCCAGAATAAATTTCTTGATCTGAGACTGTATTGTTTACAACTGAGTTTCTCTGAGAAACTCAGTTGTAAACACACAAGCAAATAATTTTCATTTTCCTCCTTACTGAAATTATAACAGTGCACCAAGGGCCAAATAGATAAATCCTGCACATCTCATTGTTCATTAGAACCGTTTACGACGTATTATTCCGCGTGCTGTGGACGGATAACCAGGAGTTACAACCTCACGCATCCGAGTCGAGCTTTTTGCCGCTTTTACCTGGAAGTTCGTAACCTTTGATGTTGACGGATAAACTGCGGTTAAACGGATGCTAACAGTCCGTACAGAGATAAACAGTCTCTGAGTATCAGGGTGCACACGGGTTCAAAGTTGTTACCCCGACGTACCCGAAAACTCAATGCCCGGCTCACAAGAAACACTTTTTATGAGTCCAGAACGTTTTGACTTGCTCACTAAATTGGTGTGCGACTATTTGGGCAAAATAGAATTAGCCGCTGTTGGACTTCTTTCTATTCAAGGAAACTTTGAAGCTTTGAAGCTGACTTTGAAAATGATTTGAAGTGCAAGAACCTATAGCCTTCGGGTAGCTGTAAAGTACGATTGAAACAGAGTGGTTTCTGAAGATATCCAACTTTTTTGTTGCCGTTATTGGAAGGAACGGAATCTGACAATGACATACGATTTCGATGAGAAAATTACTATTAGAACAGATTAAATCGTACGCTACTATATTTTTTACAAGAAACATTTCCTATTTTAGCAAGGATGGAATATTCAAGTTAAACAAATTAAATACCCGTCGTGTTACGAATGTCAACCTGCTATCTGAATTATGCACCTGTGAAAACTGCACCCACCGGGTACCCTAGGTTCTCGTTTCACCCCTACTAAGTACCCTGATCCGGGGTAAAGGACATTAGCAATTAGCGTCCCTATTAGTGAATAACTAACCTCCCTCTTACTGCGCATCCTCCTCTATTTATCACTTATTGTTGTTCTCTAGGAATGTAGCTGTCATGTCGATTTGTTATTTTGTCTTTGTGTGTATATTTACTTTGATGTGATAAGATCTTGTCATGCTGAAAGGCTAAAAAGTTGGGTCATGATTTGAAATCGATTAAATGATTGATCTCACCAAGGATTTAAACAGTTATAATTATGTTAATTGACCTCACAATGCCTCAACTGAATGTGTGGTAAATTATATTACGTGGTGCGCCTAAGAAACGGCACCTGAGATCTATGTTTCATCATGTGACAAGTCTAATACGTTACATTTGTATTGTGAGTCTCGCAATGCAGTGATTAGCACATGGCACCGCTGTGCTGGCAGCCTGGGTTTGATTCCCAGACAGGGCAGAGATATTGGGCAGACAAGGTGTAAAATTGGTACCAGCCCTATGTGGAAGGAACAGATGTGCAAAGTGGAGCTGCATCTGTTCTCATCACCATGAGGTGATGGCTCTCTTGAGAGATAGCTCACACCAAGGTTGGGTGAGTTCTTGAGTGAGTTTCTGGCTGGAAAGTTAAAAGTTGATGTACATCAGTACTAAGTCAGCGGTATATCAATAGTGAATAACTTTAACTTTACAGAGCCGTATCCAGGAATTTATTCTGGAAAGGCTCATTACTCGAAAGCCTTGGGGACCTGTGTAGTATCCATCTTCTTTTAAAGGGGTTTAACAAAGGTTAGCGGGGGGCCCCTGGACCCCATCCAGGAACCCCTGTAGTGTTAGTTTCTTCATTAAATTTTGTGACAAATGTAATGGCATCAATAACGAATTGGCAATTATTTATAATTGCTTATTGTCTTTCAAATATGAGAATGTGACAACAACGCATCATGTGGTAACGTGGTAACATTGTATTTTATGACGTCATTATGTGCCGCCGTCTTAGATGATCGGAAGCTTGTTTTTTTAGGCTGAAGACCACTTAGCCTTTAGGAATTTCATTCCAAAGCTAATTAATGTTTCTAAACCACATTATGTGACAAGGTTAATAGGCCGGGAGTACTGCTCCAGTAAGCTTCAATGACTGTGTCACATCATGTAACAATCCTAATTGGCAAAATCTAGTGTTTCCTAACAACAGAGCAAATGTCATAAACAAACAACTGTAACAATGGTAATGTGTAAGCAAAAACAAGAAGAGAGACAAAGAATGTCAACTCAGCACTGTATTGGTTACAGTGAGTATGCAGGAGTTCAGGTACTCCTTCTAACTCAGGTGCTCAGGGAAAATGTTACATAAACAATAACAACACAACAGATAACTTCTTTTAAAGAAGTGTTAAACTACTTTCGGCAGTTCTTTATCTTTTTGTCGCTATTCTGTTTGCTTCAATAATATTCGTATCAGAAAGCTGTAATAGTCATTAGACTAAACAATTAATACTCACGATGTCAGTTACATACGAGTAATACATTTGAGAACTTATACTTTAAACTATTAATTTGCATTTACTTTAGTAACTCATTCATAACGATTTAAATTATACTTCAAGGAATATTTTGATTAATGTGTGTCTTATCATTTCCAATGATTTGAATTTAGTGACATCAAATTTATATGATTATGGATAACAGCAATTTACCAACACTATGGTGACAAACTAAATTTTAGAATAATATTCACATATCATGTGACAGAGTATAATTTAGCGAAAAGAACTTTCTATTATCAATGTAGCAAGTAGATGCTGACAGACACACGCACATACCGGTAAACGTACCTGCCAAGCAATACCTACACAAAATAACATCTTGGGTTATCAAATGGACGGAAACACTAGAGCAGACAGTTTAGGAAAACATACATGTATAGCTTAAGAATAGACAAACCTGATAGTGTTACTTAACTACACTCAACTGACGACTGAACAATTCAAAGTAAGGCAATTAATGCACTGAAGGAACTTGAGACAGAACCTGTGAAATATTATACAATCTGATGGTTAAAATCATTCTGAGGACGGCTCATGAATATGAATAACGACCATTCCATTCCAGTACAGCCACCTGTACACACCAGTACCCGAGGTGGCGGATTGAATTGGGTGCAAATTCTGTTTTTGTTTGAAGTGTCAAAATACCGACTTTTGACGAAAATTTAATACAGAGTAAATTAACCTTTCTTCGGCACATCTCATGTTTGTGGTAAAAATTCGGCTTTTTATATCCAAATTTGTCTAAACTGAAGAAGTGCAGTCTTTGTGCTTCACAACTTGCCCATCGCGCAACCACATTTTCGGGCCTCTGGCAGCCCAGTTCTGGACTTGAGATGACTATGAATGTCAAAGCTATCAATTATATGCAGTCTTCTCTTGTAGGATTAAATATGATGACATCCTTGCTAATTTTAAGTAATTAATGTACAACAAAAACCAGATTCTGTAACAATCTAAGCACGACATTGTCATTTGTACTTAAATGATGCTTTTAACAACGACTGGATCCACTACCTAATGCACTACTGTTTGTTTGTTGTTTCCAACAGTTGATAGTTTTGCACTAAATAGAATAATTGAACATTTTCTACGATCCCGTGTTCAATTATTGCCATTTAAATGAAACATCGAAGCATGGAATATTATATGTTTCAATTTATAGTAAGATTTTGAGTGTTTGGAAACAGTATCTTCATGGTGTGACCTCATACATTTGAACAAATTAGGTGACACATATCCGGAATTTAAATGGTAAAATATTGTTGTTTATTTTCCACATCTATTTACTACAAGTGCCAATGTAAAGTAATCTTTGACCTTGAAAGTTTGGAACGTTTTCACAGGTTAATTGAATTAAAAGACTATTTGATCATTGATACAAACAAACCACTTTGCTTTTGAGCAATGAAGCCCAATATGTGGGTAATTTTTAATTTAATTCACATGTAAGAATGACAACAAATGCTTTTTTTTAATTGTAGATTGAACCGCCGTGTCCTTCCCGCACTGCAGTAATCTTCCCAACGGAACAACAAGTATCTGAATTTTAATTTCAAGGGCAGAAGGTTTACTCATTTCATGGAAGAAGAGACAAATGCCAAACCGCACAAACATTCTGTGCATTTAGTTGATACAAGTTCTTAGTGCGCAAAAGGCAAATAGGACTAAACCTTGAATTGGAATGTTGGTCATGGAATAATATAATTGAAGACATTAAATTGAACAAGGAGCAACTGTATCACAACACATAAGGAATTCTTCACTCAATAGCCATGGATTTGTTTTATGTAGTCATGATTTTACCCCTGCTGTTGCTGTTGGATACACCACTAGGTGGCACCTATTTCGTTCCTGAGCCCTGCCCGCATGGTTGTAGGTGTATTGAAGCACCCACCACGCATGAGCGGCATAGGTGGCACCACCTACTGGCCGCTTACCGCATGCAGAGACTCGTCTATGGCCACCAGAGGGCCAAGATTTCACTCCCAATGCACTACGTCAAGCATCACAGAAGACCTGCAGTCACAGCGGCACCTGGTGAGCAGAACGAACAGCCGGTAACCCCACCTGGTGGCAGAGAGATGACTTGCATGGGACTCAGTAAGATGCCGGACTATATTCCACCGGGTAAGTATCTCAATTCCATTGTTAATTACTCATCAACTGATATTATTAATATTTCGGAGGCATCTTCAACTGTAGTGATGCGGCTACTTCGCTAGAGAACTCACAGAACCTTTTAGTCCCACGGGGTGCACCTTACGTTTTGCTACTCCCACTTTTACACACCTGTGCCAGGGTGTAAGTTTAAATGGCATGTCATTGTTTATGTATCAGAAAGTATTGGTAAAAATAAAGGAAACATGCGTGATGTAAATCATTCGCTTACGCTAAAAAAACATCACATGTTTCTAAACGAAATCTGTGCGTTTCCTACTTTAGTGTACTCCATCCTTTACATGATCCGTAAAGCTAAGAGATCATAAATGTAGGAGTTTTCTTGACGTTTGATATTAAATTATGGGGAATTAGAGGATCTAATTACAGAGCTTATCTGAGGTCGTCTGTGGTGGGTCTTTGATGAACTTTGTCTTGTAAACTAACTTTTGCAATATACCAGATCAACGATATCGGGTCACTTACAAAAATTTCCTCGAAGCCAAGAATTGAGAAAGTAAATGAAATGATCATTCATGAATTACCCAAATAATGTACCGTATTTATTCAAAATGAAGATCCCTCTCGAAAAGAAGTACCCCATGTTTTTTGAAAGGAGTGCCTAATGGTTTGGACTCACAATCTAATTCCTCATCATGTGCAGAATTAATGTCACTGTCCACAACAACTTCAAGCTCAGTGTTATTAGATGATACTGACAGTGTGTTGGAATTGCGTATTTCTGAAAAAAAGGCCCCCAGTCAAAATTATGACGAGGCACTGGGTGCTTCTGTTGGAATAAATACGGTTCACGCAGAAATGTTCTTAAAATTAACAATGAAATTCTCGTTTCCATCATCGATATTCAATAACCTAAAGAAGAAAACTTATTGCATGACATCTTGAAATAATGGAAAGTCAATCTGCGTTATTGTGTCAATAACTTAATACAAACTTCTATTGTCATCAAAATGAAAGAAGTTAAAACAAGTTTGTCAACAAGAATTTTACTATTGTAAAGACCTTTAGAAAATAAATGTGTATCTAATTCAGCCGTAATTAACATTCCAACTGCGGAGTGATGTGTATGAAGTTGACCTTCACATTTACATGTACAGGTGACCCCGAGGTTCTCACTTTACCTCTTACGAAACACTTAGAACCTGAGATCTATTTATGACGGTTATTTAAACACAATTATATGAAGATCTCTAATGTAAGAGAGAGGGAAGGTTTCTCGAGTCAGAGTTAGAGTTTGAGCTGCACTTGGACATGGACTGATGTGGTTTCGGAATTTTCTTAATTCTTTTAAGGTTTAACGAAACCTGGCTGAGATCTAGTAGTCAATGTTCACATTGATTATGATTGATAGAAATGTGCTTTATAATCTATTTATTTCAGTGTTACCAATTACCAATTTAAAAAAAAGGTACATTTTGTATTGCAGTTAAACATCAAGCTATTTAACAAAATTATCCAAATTACCTTGACATTCGTTATGAAAAAACACGAAAAAATTGAAAGAAAAATTTGGACTTCCACAAAAATAATCGTAAGAACTGGAACTCTGGATATTTTATTTCTCTGATGTTTGGTTTGTGTAAATGGTTCAAGTGTTTAGTATTGAATGCAAGTTGGTACCGAGCAGCATGCATGCGTGTTTCGTTTATGTTTTCAATTTCCTACGCCTTAGGCCAAATTACAGAATCACAGGTTTATGTAGCTTTTGATATTAGTTGACTAGGGGTCGCACGGGTACATTTTTGCTACTCCGGAGCTTCGACAGCCACTATTCGACCCATTATGTTTAATTAATTGCTGTTCTTTGTCAAAAAAAGGCTGATCGTAACATAGAAAAAAGTCTTTTGTAGTGTTACCTTACCTTGACATCAAAAGTTTGAGAAATGAGATGTTGACCGCAAATAAGTTTGTATTTGAAATTGAAAGGATTTCTTTATTCTGCACTAAATTATGTTTTTGTGGTGAATTTATCTCCAAACACTGAATTTTGATCAATTTAAATATGTCTGGTTATGTTATGTTTGACCTGAAAGGTAGGTGATGGGTAACGGGTAGAAATTCAGTGTATCGGGTACCCGCTAGATTTTAGTATCCGCGCATGCTCCGGTACCCGATGAGACCCCTATAGTTGACAGATTTTATGTTTGTAAATTTCAGAGCGATGACATTTATGCCCGTTTTACAATAAGATAGATTTAGGCGTCATGTGCAGTGACCTTATTAGCATGACCTGTGACTTTGACATTTGACCTTGACAGTTACATTTCCGGTTTGTAGAAAAATTTATATGATATTTGTAATTTATTAACATAATTTTCACATATCAATGTAAGTTTACACGAACTACTGTTATTTGCAGTATAAATTGTTGTAAATCATAAAGTGAATGATCAGATTAAAATCAGATATAATGGATAAGTTTTGATAATGCACTTAGATCTAATAAAAAGGCATTTCACAGTCAATTTTTGAACAATTTGACAGAAAATGTGTGGTTTGATATGATGTTTTATTCTTAATCCTCACAGCCCAAAAACTGCCTTGATAAAGACAACCTGTTGATGACTGACCAGGCAACTGAGTGTCGATTTATTTAATTTTTATCAAATCCGACATTAACATCGTCTCTGTTATCTCGACGTTACGTTCTCGGAACCGCAGGGAAGTACGTTGTGCACAATTGTACCTTTGTGCACTTCCTTCAATTCTACATGAGTTATTAGTGGCAGATCAAAACATCTTGTGGAAATCTGGTAAAAATGCAAATAATTTGAGGGTAACCTGGAGTTACTTCTGGTTCATAAGATCAAACCACTTTGTTAACACTCGTTACTTCTCGCTTTACTAGGGTCAAGCATTCCAAGTGTATCAATATATTTTCGAACATGCACAACTTTGAAGACATATCACCCACTCAAAGTATGAAAACAACTTTCATAAACCCAAAGGCATTGTTACCTCAACTTTTGTTTTGGGAAGACAAAATGCATTGGACTTGATTGACCATTAAACTCTGTCTGCCCCAGTCTGTTCAGGGTGAAATTCTGGAACTGTTTAGACTGACCTTGATGTTTTGTTCACTTGTTTTTTCCTTATTTAAAAAAAAAAACAATGGATGAAGGATTATCAAAGACGATGAGAAAGAAAAACGCTAGAGAGCTAATGTAAACACATATGAATGTGCAATTTGGCAGAAAAAGAGAATTAACTACAGTAAAACTTGTCTTGGGCGATCTTCTTTTTGATGAACGCAAAACAATTGACGGACTTTTTCAGGTCACCAATTTCATTTTTAGGCCTGACACCCTCCACGTCCCTGTTTAGCCATGTTTAGCAGCCAGTTGGGGCCCCTTGAAGCAATTTCTAGATCCGCTACTGTAATCAACACACTGTCATCCACGAACCATTCATATACACAACAGGTTGTCCGTGCAAAACAAGTTTTACTGTGAATTCATTAGTCTATCACGCTTTGCGTTGATAGACTACTGTAGACGGCAAGGTGGTTTTGCTGCGAGCTCAAAAAGTGAGGACGAGGTGTTGGGGATGGACCCCCCTTCCCAGGTGAGGATGAGGTATGGGGATGGACCCCCCAGGTGAGGACAAGGTATGGGGATGGACCCCCCAGGTGAGGACGAGGTATGGGGATGGACCCCCCCCCAGGTGAGGATGAGGTATGGGGATGGACCCCCCCACCTCCCTGGTGAGGACGAGGTATGGGGATGAGGTATGGGAATGGACCCCCACAAAGTGAAGTGAGGTGCAGATAGGTCACGTGATAGGTCACGTGATAGGCCACGTGAAAGGCCACTAGGCCACGTGATAGACTATTTACCCGGCTTTCCCGGGTAATTCCTCTCGTTTAATAATGTTAACAAAACCTAATTTCCTGTCTGTGAATGTAAAATTATTTTACATTAATGTGATTAAAAATTCTTCAGGTTAACATGTTGATACCACAGCTCAAAACTGTTCACTGTTACAGGAGATGTAATGTTACAATGATCTGGGACGATTCAATAAGAATCAAAAAATTATTGATGTAAAGTGTTTGAACATGAGGGCTAACATGTCAGTATTAAATAAGACTTGTCAAGCCTCATAAACTTTGGTCAAACTGAACTGCAACTGGTCAGCTATGCTGCTGTTGTTATTGCCGTTGCCTATGTTGCTGTTGTTGTTATCTCGTGCACGAACTCAAACAACAGTTATCGTTACACAGAAATCGTATCCATTGTGTACCCATAAGGTATCATGTTAAAGTTCTGATATGATTTTTGCTTTTAGAGACAAGGATTCCTGAGACAAGATTTCTACCACCAAATATTTCAGAATAAAACTTGAGGCGATGAAAACGTTGCAGAGAACAGGTGCATTTGTGTGTAAGATATGAAGTCTCTGTAAGGAAAAGTGTCGAGACAACGCCGCCGGGTTGTTGGACTAATGAGTAATTCTGTAAGTTTTATTTTTGGCATTCATGCCAAATCTTGAATACATAAACGTAAAACAATATGTCATAAGTGTAAGCGTTTTGGGCAAGATCTATGCATTATTAACAAGGTTTTCTTTGATCTGATATAACAATGGTCAACTCTGTTTGAAATAAATAGGAAGGAAGATTGAGGCAGAAGCTGCAGTGAAAGCCAGAAGCCAATTTAAAGATTACATAATCTGTCACAACATTATACCCCTGTGACTAATTAGTTACAACCTGCTACTACACAGACCAGTCATCATCAACCA
>JBCAUI010000540.1:0-10431 GCA_038406195.1 Haplosyllis anthogorgicola
GATGTGTATGGCTTCTCTGGCTTCTCTGGATACTTGTGAAGTATCTGAATCGATGATCTTGAAGTCTTTGAGCTCGGCTGGTGGGTGATTGGAGTCTTTGGTGTGACGGTAGATAGCTGAATGGTTGTTGGAGCTATCTCTTCCGTGTTCTCTGGCTCTCTCACCTAAGGTTCTGCAATGGTGTACACATTTGAGGCCACATTAAATTGCTGCAAATGCTTATTACCCAAATTCCCTGACTAGTACATGTTAAAAAATTCTGCATCCATTGGCTCAGTTTGTATCTGTGGACATACGTTTTAACAGGTTGTCAAGGTTCATCAGAATACAGTTGATGGTTACTTAGAAGATATCATAATGAACTCGGTGGATGCAACAGCTGATGAACAGGCTCGGGAAGAAATAAAAGAACTTGCCGAAAAAATCAACGATGTTGCGTATGAGATGGAGGACAAGTGAGTCCATAGTTCTATTTTAAATTTAACTCCTCAAATAGTTGATGACATGATGATACATGATGACAATTCTCTTTGTCGCTTGTTTGTGGAAATCATTTTATGACAGCAAGATTTCCTCAAAATTTAGATGTACAGTGCATCTTGCTTAACTCGAAACTTTCATATGTTCCTGTAGCACATTTTCTATTCAATTTCGACTCGATACGTCGAACTTCTGCTCATCTCGAACTTTTTATGAGTTCCCTCGAGGTTCGAGTTAAGTGAGATGCACTGTAGTTTCTTTCTATGCAATTCAAGAATCTTTACAATTTCACGTGTGTATTTGGTCAAAACCTTGCTTCAGTGTCTTGAATGCATTTTAGGCGAACCGAATTGGAATCAGAAGAAATCGTGTCCGAATTGGTGCACAGTTTTCTTTTACCAGAAGTACAGAAAACTTATTCCAGAGAAAAAAGTAAGTAAAGACAGATTTAGATATCTTTTTTTTTAAATGTTTTTGTTGGACCAGGGTCCATTTGTGGGGCCACTGATTACCCCTGTTTTGGACTTAGTATGACCGTCCCCATGGGTTTTAAATCTAGGGTGGATCTCTCGCCTGCACTCTTACTTGCTTGCATACGGTGATCCCAAGGGTCACTTCTGGTGCAACACCTGCCTTTTCCACCAATAGAGATGTACACTGTATAAGCGTGTATACGGCATGGCCGGCTGGGCTCCTCTCACATGCATCAGCCGGGATTAGAACTCCCGACGCAGTGATGAGATGCTCAGCAATGCATGACTAAATCAAACACGCTAACCGAGCTATTCCGCCTAGCCTTTAGATATCTTGATCACTTTGTGAACGTGTGATAAACAGTCTATTTTTATGAAAGAAATGAAACGATGCACAAATTAATATAGACTATTTGAATGTTTAATTGTATCAATAATGACGAATAACAACATGGTTCATTCAATTTAAGTTCGTATGCAGCAAAGAAAGTACTTATCGGCAGCTCACAGTGAAATCCACAGGGAGGGTGAGAACATTATAGACAGGTACCCTAAGCAACAAAAACCTTCAACTCCAACAGATCAGGTAAGAAACTCAACTATACAAACAAGAAGTTTTTGGCAACATTCATTGGACATTGACATTCATTGGACATTGACGTAAGAAACACGAGAATGTCAATTTTAGTTTTTACAAACATTCAATTTTAATGATATGAGTTGAACCTGGTTTTACCTAGTTTTAAAGGGTGATGATTTAAAACTGAACACTTTAAAAACTCGTTTGGCATTTTAATCACGACAGCCGACTACATCAAGCACCCCAAGGCCTGAATCTGTAGCGGAGAAGCCTCCAACTCCCGTCCAGCCCAGTTCGAGACCAGCATCACGAACAGCATCACAAACCACCTCCCAGCCAAGCTCCCGCCCTGCTTCAAGACCTACATCTGCACGTAGTGAAGGGAAAACGTCGTCCAGACGAGCATCAGCTACATCTGTAAAGTCCCAAAAGGTATGATGAAACTTGATTTCGTAGATTAATGAGGTGCACTGTGATCAGTTCTAATGATAACTAATAAGATTTCGTTGCACATTAAGGGAATTTATAGACAATAAAAGTGCAAAGCACAGTTACTAAGTCCCTAAGAACCTGGTCTTTTCATGCATGGCAACTGTTGTAATTGAACCTTCTATGGGGGACAAGTAGCAAGAATGCCATTTATGCGTTTTATTGTTACCAATTTATCTTGGCACAACCAGCTGAAACGGTTTAAAATACTTTGTGCTAAACATGGTCCATTATGTTTGTAGTCTGGAGCAGCCACCCCCGAAAGACAAGCATCGTTAGATCTGAGTATTCAAGGAAAAGGTAAGCGTGAAGATTATGCTTTAAGTGCAAGATACAAATTTTCCACACATCCTTTCAGGACTGTATCAGAAAAATTGTTCAGATGGAAAAGTAGGTTATTCTATCAGATATAATTGTATTTGAATTGTTTTCAGAATTGGGATAGCAAAGTAAGTATGTTAAGAGAGGGCCTTTTCATTCACCGTTTCATAGTTTTATTTCAGTTTACTATTGTTATGAATTGTGATGAGTCGTTATGATTGCATTTTAATGCGATGTCCATTTTGCTAGAAAGAGAAATAAAGAAGAAATTTGTTGGTGTACATCAATCTAAGTCAAATCCATGTCCAGTCTGAACTGATATGAATTGCAAAATGCTTCTTTCAGGATCAAGACCTTCATCAGTAGCAAGTCAGAAAGAAGCACCAAGTCAACCTGGCACTCCAAAAACCTCGAAACCTGCTACCCCTGTATGTGATGAGACAGCGCCAGTTATTTCTTCTAAACCTCCAACTCCACGCGACTCCAAGCAAGTATCTCGAACTGCAACTCCACAAACATCTAAGCCGGTTACTCCAAAGGGTTCAAGAGCAGCTACACCACAGGGCTCAAAACAAGCTACACCCCAAGGATCAAGGGCTGCCACGCCACAAGAAAATAAGGAAAATACACCAGTGGGATCAAAACAAGCTACACCTAGATCATCAAGAGCTGGAACACCTCAAGAAAATAAAGATGTCACACCAACTGGATCAAAACAGGCTACACCACGGGGATCAAGAGCAGCAACTCCTCAAGAAAAAAGAGAAACTACACCATCAGGATCAAAAGTAGCTACACCACAAGGATCTAAGCCACCTACACCACAGGGTTCCAGAGTAGCCACTCCACAACAAATTGTCTCCCCAACCTCCCCTCCTGCTACCCCAGAAGGGATGAAAGCGCCTACCCCTAGAGATTCAAAAGTTGCCACCCCTGTAGCATCTAAACCAGCCACACCAACTGGTTCGCAGCCTACATCCAGAAAGAGCTCACTTCATTCCAATAAGTAACTTTAAGGAAATATTAGGTTCAATAAATTATTTAATTAAGGATGTCCTACATTGTGGCTTGTTATTGTTTTCAATATTGCATTTTTTGAAATGAGGTTTAATTTAAGAAGATATGGAAATTGGGCCAGAATAAACATTGACAAAACATAAGTGAAACATATCAATATATGGTATCAGTATATTATTCACCAATGTTGTATCATAATACATAAACAGTATTCATCATATAAGCTGATTTTGTATGTACACAAATACGAATGATCTAAACGTATACATTTTGTTATCAAGATTTTATTGGGCGCCATTTCGTGTTTAGGTTGACCGTATGATTTATCTTAATAAGTAATTCAAGTAACTGCATCAACTTTGAGGTAACGGAAAAGCTGTCTGTGATAGTTATATCAATTTGTTTTGTTTTTGTGATTCTATAACGACGTACAAACAGAAGGATGTTTTTGTAAATAAATCGTTATTATAAAACAAACGTATTTTATGTCAGATTTTATTAACAGAGGCCAACTGTACTCGTCTCGGCAACCAAGGTTTAATTCCTTAAAGGACTACGAGCCTAATTAGACTCTACAGCCTATTATGACCAGTAATGAGTGCAATAAAAAGG
Organism: Haplosyllis anthogorgicola; assembly: GCA_038406195.1. Classification (NCBI taxonomy): domain Eukaryota; kingdom Metazoa; phylum Annelida; class Polychaeta; order Phyllodocida; family Syllidae; genus Haplosyllis; species Haplosyllis anthogorgicola. The sequence goes on from JBCAUI010000540.1 coordinate 3,973, forward strand.
TTAGTTTGTCTAATACTGATTGTAGCAAGCACAATTCTGCTCAATTTTCTAACCTTATTATTTTTAGAAAGGGAAAAGAAATTCGAAAAATCTCTATTGCACATATTTTTATGCCATCAAACCCACCCAACTAAATAATTACAAAGGAAGCTCATCTTGCAACAGTTTATTTAGATCATATACATTTCTTCTGACATAGATATATTAAAAATATAAATATGATAAAACACTGTAATGGAATTCATTAACAAACGTGATTTAAGGAGGGACAATCTTTTAACGAGTGCATAAACGTGCTAGGAATACCATAAGAAATTATTAAATAGACATTTTATCCAAGATATAATCCAGTCATTTAATTATGTAACGAGGGGTTTAAATTCCAAATAGTGATCGAAGTGACTGTCATTTAGACGTGGTATTAAGCAACATAACAGCAGGAAACAGGAATTAAGGTCCCACCAATTAAAATGTTGGCGCAGGTGTGTTGGGGATGGGGAGGGAAACGATTATTTTTTTCTCACAGAGACCCATTTCATCATTGTGAACATAACTGTCACACATCCATGCTTCTAATACAAAAACAGCTTTAACCGAAATGAATTTGGTGCTGGAATGTTCGTTCAAATGCTGGGAAATATTGAAATGCCATACTTAGACAATGTACGCAGATAAATTTAACATTGCACATTTTTTACCCTTTTTCGTTCAATAAATCTCGATACAAAGCTCCACTAGTTTGTTTAAAGGCTACAGGATTTGTACTCTAACGTTTTCATATAGTCCTGCAAGTATTTGCAATCAAATAATTGATGCCATTTAAAAGCGTTGATTTGACCTGTGTGAAGCATATTTAACATTTAATTCTTTTAGTTTTATAACGTACCGGAGCCTGCCATAAATGGATTTGTGGGAGTGTTCAGTACATTTGGTGTTGTAACATATCAACATAAACATTTGCAAATCGCAACAGTTAAAAATTAATATCACAAAAAAAAACTTTAATGATAAGTACGCTTTAAAGAATGGTAAATGCAGGGTGGTAGAATGGTACAAACACCAGAAATATGAAAAATATTATTATGATACATACATGTGATGAAAGCTTGAATTCTACGTGCGATCACATTACAAGGCTTAAAATAAAACCACAATAACGATTACATCTTCCATTGTGTAATAACGTTGAGCTTACCTGGCACTTTCCCTGTGACATTCGGTTTGCTCACAGGGCTGAATAATTGACCGATTTTTGGCATTGCACCTTCTTCGGGCAATTGTATTTAGCCAATTTACAAACAACTTGAAAAATGAGAGTCTACACAGTCTTAATATATTATACTCCAATAGACTAACAATTCCAAGAAAATTTCCGTAACAATCTGAACAGGTTTTTATATTAAGTGAACTTATATTCTGAACAAAAGGAACCTCTTCCGAAACCCTTGCTGAAACCTTGTGGAATCTAAACTTTGACATATTTGGATACAGTCAAAATATCTTATGAATGACGTGTTCTACCCACTCTGGGATGGTGAGTGGGGGTGAGGCATGAATACAGAGTGTAGCTATACATGAACAAGTAGGGTATCTGGTGAATAACACATTTTCTCATTAATTATCACACTTACGTGAAGGAACTGTGTACAAGTAATAGTTCTACAAGAAATATAATAACCGACAGCAGTAATATCTGCATTGGCCGGATTAGCTCATTTTCAATCGCGATCCATGATTTTTCACTATTTCTTTCACACTTCACTGGACATACTCACTGTCATCCACATTCATTTCTAGTATACACCTCACCCAAATGCAGATTTTACTGTATTTCGATTCTAATGTATTAAAAAGGTTTCTGTTTAATTTTTGCTACTGTAACAGAGATGTAATCTTCATATGTTCAATTGGACTACAAAAATACATTTTTACAGCTTTTCTTTACGACATCTTCAACCTCAGTTACTTCCAAGTGATTGCATTAGTTTTTGTTGCATTAACCCAAAATATGTACAATTCATCAGTTAATCTCTAGCTTTGCACTTCCTTGATATATTAACTTTTTGTTTGTTTGCTACACTAACAAGCTGTTTTAGTGCTACTATGAAGCACATCATGTACATGTACATGTATAAAAATACTTCACTAATAAACGTTTTAACAAAAAGCATCCACATTGTGGTGCAGATTCTACGTCTAATCCTTCGTTCTACACATGGAATGAACTATCCGTTGTCTCTACAGATTCAGATGAGCGGGAACGTCATGAGCCAATCACTGGATGCAGTTGGCGCTCAGAATACCTGGATCCGATCTCGTGGAGTGTGAATCAAGTCATCATCAAGTGTCAGTAATACCTGAAGAGAAGAAGGTATTTCAAAGCATGCTATTATTCAATGCAAGTGGTCTGAACTTTATTTTTGCGCAAACAGTTTTTCCAATTATCAAATGTATTAATTTAGCAATTTTGCAAAAATTCCTGTCATTTACAAACAGTTACCGCCATACGGTAGATAGTCTGCCTAGACAAGTTTTACTTTAACAATGCAAAATTTCGAGATGAAGAATTGCATGCTCTGCAACTTGAAAGCAGATTGACCCCGTATCCATTCCTCTGTTATGATCCGTGTTATGAAAAGTTATAATATTATTATCTCCTAATTGAAATAAACTTGTTTAAACTCTGTAGTGCAGATAGTTAAGACTTGTGGAATTTTACCATAAAGGAGAAGAAAAGAGCCATCGACGACAAGAAATGCCAAACATCGTGATCATCGTAGAAGTTGAACAGTATGCAAGGTTTGTTGCCTTCACGTGACTGTGCAGGAGACAACTGAAAAACCGAAAAATGTACACGTGAATTATCCTTCTTCATGGTGTAAGGTTCTTGAATTTTGACATTCACGTCCCACAGTTCATCACTTACAGCACTACTAAATAAGAAATTCTTAGCCTATAAAAATGGGATAAAATGGCAAAACGAGTTAATACTAAGACACCCCCAGCCTCACAAGTTAATACGCCGGTTCAATATGAACACTTGCAAAATCTGAGATAAAAGTTCCGTAACTCTAATTATTAAAAATAGGTCCAGATGGACCTGAGCTCATTTGGCATTATCAAAATACTACGACAGTCTAAGTCACAATATCACATGGATGCAAATAAGGTGTTTGAGATGAAATCTCCAATATGATCTATGAAAAACACAAATATGGCTGCCAAACTAAAGATATAAGCAGCATCAATATACCTTTTACAAGAAATAAAGAGGGTACATAGGGGCGTAAGACTGAGAAATGTGAAGTTTGTTCCATCAAATGCCTGTCCAGAAGCATGGATCAAAGAAAAATATAAATATGACTGCCAATTTGAGAATAATGGCCACAGCAACATAACATTTGCTGGGCATTCATGGGGGTATATAGGTACATATGTGTGTGCAATATGAGGTTTCTATGATCAATAGTGTGCTCAGGGCAAGTGTGCACAGACGCTGACGATGCCAATGACAATGACGACAACAACAACAACAACAACGATGCCGGACGACGGACAAATCATGATTCTGTAGGCTCATTGGCACACATGCCAATTGAGCCAAAAAGATTTGTGTTATGACATGGCAAATAATCATATATTGAGGTATTAACTCCAAGAGACAAAATCACGTAAGACAAATGTTAGACTTTACCTGCCACGATGTAAGTTTGGCTAAGAAGAAGTAGAAGGCGAATCCCCAGACAACGGCTGTGCATATTATAAACAACAACGGCACTGGTAGGATCCTCTCCTTGCAACGTAACTGTCAATTACAAAACGCATACTGGCTACTGATGAAAAATCCCAAGAAAATGTAGTTTTGCATTCTACATTTTACTGGTAGCATGAACAGACTGCCTGCTGGTCTGTGGTGCAGCAAATGCTCACATGATGCCTAGAAATGACAACTGAGTAGTGTCATAAGCTCTGCTTCTACAAGAAGATTTCATTTTAATAGCACAGTACCCAAAAGTAATTTTAGTTCCTACCTTCATTATAATGTAGAAAGCAAAATACATCAGAAGGTTGACTATGAAGATAGCAAGCAAGTATGATGCAAAGTCCTTGGGTTCCGTGATCAATCCGTAGATGGCACTGAAACAGAAACGTTTTATTGCTTAGCTTACTTTCAGTCAGTTTATTTCCGTAATTAAAACGTGACTAATGTGATCAAAGTGAACAGAACTGAGCAACTTTTTTAGTTTTATGGGTGGATACTTACAAGGACCAGTTGACAGCATTGCCTATGACTAGTAAAATCATTCTATCCTGAAAAGGGAAAAATGGTCAGAGTAAATATCTTTTGCACTTTAAGCAATTCTTGGATTAATCTAGCAACTTTCAAATCAGTAGCTATTATTTCTTAACAATAATGCAAGGATACAAGTTTCTTGATGCTACTAATTCCACATACATGTACATGTACTAACAATAACTTCAAAAATATCTGTGCATACAGGGTATATATAACTTACGGTGTACATTGGTTTTGCACAGTGTAGCAGGTCAGAACGAATAACTAAGTACAATCGGTGGAAAATTCCGAAATCTGTAAGTAAATTGTACAAAATACTAAATAGCCGTGTACGTTACAAATGATAGAACATACAAGTTTTTATTTACAAAAATATTTTTTAGTTTTGTTTGTCAAACTATTATTGCAATATAAATAATGCGAAGGAACAGATGAGTCTTGTACATACCTAATTTCCACCTGCCCATGTAGTAGATCTGCGCACTGAGAAGCAATGTGCACACGATTTGTACTACGGCAAATAATATCCAAAACACTGGTGACCCATACACCTAAAACATATGGCATTACTATGCTAAATTTCAGTAACTTGTATTGTTAATCACATTCGACGTGTGAGTTTCTGCAGTGTGTGCATGATTAGGGTTTATTCCAACAAATTGACCACAATGCATGCACATTTTACAATGTATCATATGACCCTACAGGTTGTGGTGTACGTGCACATTTCTTTCATTAGAAACTTATACCTACAATATTACCTTATGAGAAGTGCATGTACATTTAATAATTCATCTCTGCTTGTTTTGTACTATTTTTTGGGTTCTTTAAACTTACCACTCCAATAACCGCAATAAATATAACAAAGGCTGCACAGAAGTACGCTATGTGTGCCTGTGGGTTGATGTCGGGATGTCGGATTTGATAGATCTTCAGCATGCACAGCCAGCCGATCATGTACATGAACGAAGTATCTGCAAATGTAAGCGCAACACTACACTGTATGGTAAAACTCAGACTATATCACACTTAAAATACCTCCCTTTTACAACTCCTTTAGGCGACACAGAGGATTAAATTCCTATCAGTTTGGAAACAATAGTACGTCAAGGGCACAGCACTGGTCTCTCATTTGTTCTGCACGTTTCCGAAATGTAGAAATTTCAGTAGCTGAGACATAAACAAGACTTTTGTGTAAAATCTACTGGTGCAAAACGAACTTCCATTGAATAACACTTTCTTTTGAAGAGGACTTAAATTTATGTGAGTTTCATTTTGAGAAATTAGATTTAGCAATTTTTTCGTCGATTTTCCGACAATGTTATTACACAAAAATGTTCTATTATTCAAAAAGTGAAGTCCCTAAAGTTTTATCAATATTCAAAAGGTACTTACCGAACTGGAAGTTGGAATAGCTAGGACAGACATGGTAACATCCACTGAGAACTCCTTCCATTATGAGCGCAATACCCAGCGCATAGAACAAACCGAAGTGCTGTGGTATACCATAGTTCTGAAAGTGTATGTACACATGGGATGATGCATGATAATTACTAGCAAATGTTTGTTGTAGTCAACTGCTTTAAAATCATTGCAAAACGCATAATTACAGAGTGCATGTCATAATTTTTAAACATACCTTCTCAAGTCTTTCGTTTTTCCGTATTGCTTTCTTATACATGACGTCCCTGTAACATAAAAAAATATTCAAATTCATTTTTCTGAATGTCACCCCTAACACTCAACGTTTTTTGTCACTGCTGTAATAATACCAGATGCATTCGCTTTTTCTTTAAAGTAGAAGATATATTTTAATCCTTAAACTGCATTGTAGCATCACTTTTTTACAAGTAATTCCTCACCTTCTGAGCACAAGCAGGAGGAACAGCAATCCCAGCATAATGTAGCCGACGTTGGAGAATACGTTGTTGAATGAGCTGAGCACACCAAGGGGGTGCGAACAGTAGAAATTGTAGTAACATATATCTTCATTGCCTGTTACATGTAGAACCTACAAACAGAAAATGCATTCCCAAGAATAACCGGCATTGTCATGATCAGGTGGTTGATGGTTCGAGTACCCCTAATGTTATATTATGAAAAACCACTCATACGCCATACATATATTTAGCACTTCCGGCATATTTATTGCACTGTACGTT
>JBCAUI010000551.1:0-10431 GCA_038406195.1 Haplosyllis anthogorgicola
AGATGGACCTGAGCTCATTTGGCATTATCAAAATATTTAGACAAATGAGATCACAATACCACAAGGATACAAAGTGTTTGGAATCAAATTTCCAATGAAAATACAAATATGGCTGCCAAACTTAAAATATAAGTGGCATCAATACAATTTTTGCAGGAAATAAAGAGAGTATGTAGATGCATATGACTGCAAAATATAAAGTCTCTGTCTTTAACTGTGTGGCCAGGAATAAGGTTCAAAGAAAAATAAAATACAAATATGGCTGCCAATTTGAGAGTAAAGGTCACAGCAACATAATCTTTGCTAGGCTTTGAGATAGGACATAGGCATGATTCTATAAGCTCTTTGGCATATATGCCAAATGAGCCAAAAAACCTGGCCTTAGTATCTTTCTGAAGTCGACCTTCAGTACAAAGTTACTTTAACACATTAATTATGATTAGGGTCAAGGTAAAAAATGCTTGCCTGTTGCCTTCAAAACAATCGTCTTCCACATACAATGCACCCCGCTTAACTCGAACCTTACGGGAAACACAAAAGAAAAGTTCGAAATTAGCAGAAGTTCGACTTATCAAGTACAATTTTAATAGAAAATATGCTTAAGGGATATTTGGAGAAGTTCGAGGTAAGCCGAGGAACGAGCTTTCCATTTTCGAGTTAAGTGAGGTGCACTGTAAATGATTCAGTAAGTAGGGACTATGTAAGTTATTGCTCAATTCGAAAGATCTTTTACAAAAGGGCACGAGATTCTCACTGCCCCTATGTACTGTCTAGCAAAACAAGAAAGGGACTGTGGGAATCTCGTTCATCATTAATATAGATTGTTTTTTTGCGAATTCAGACATAATTTGCAAGTTATCAACCAAAGTTTTAAAATACCACCTCAGAGGACCGAGTAACGCGATTACGTTTGTTATTTTTGGCCTTTTCACACTTTTGAAATGCAGTCCAGGCGCCCTGTTGTAAAACCTGTCATCAACGACTCCTGAATTGTGCGACTACCTTTAGTTTGCGACCAATAAAATCATGTGGCATAAAGATTGAGTTAAACTATATTTACTCTGATCTACGACCGTATATCTCAAACGACATAAATATTGTCGCAGAAGACTTGGTCGCATATGACAGGTTTTACTATTTGCGTTAAGGCCACACAACAATAAGTTTGTTTCTATGTTACAGGGTTCCTATGCTGTAGGCAATAGAAGAACTAGAACTAATCACACAATGACGTTCAACTGGCAGAAGTTGTCTCCGGACGAGTTCCACCAACTTCAGGAATACATCTCATGTGAGTACATGTCATTATATAAGGCCACTCCAGATTCAATCTGTGTTGCACATGGAATTCACGATATTTAGACATGCGCTCACCAGATGCAGGGAAATGGTCAACATTCTGATAAACCTTTGGCATATTCAAGTAGCCCATGGGTTGGTATTAAACGACGTTTTGTGCATTTTCACTGGATTTCTTGTTTCAAAAGTGGTAGAGTAGGTCCTATCTTGAACGACATGCAACTTTTTTTCCGGAGAATGCAAGGTGTCATGCAAAAAGATATTATTTTCAGGGTTCCCACCACTCCTGGAAAACCTGGAAAAATGACACTATGGGTTTTCCAGTCCTGGAAAAGTACTGGAATTTGACAATTTTATTAAAAATCCTGGAAAAATCATAGATATCCTGGAAAACTGACAGTACCATGAACAGTTAAATACATTTGTCAATTTCACTAGTTTTTAAGGCTTTCCTGGATAGAAAAGTAACCAGAAATGGTACATGGACTTATGGGTGGCTATAAGGGAAGGATTTATTTTGGGTAGTGTAAATAGGTAATGTAAGCATTTTACCCAAAGGTATTTGGAGGCCACATTAATAAAAAAAAGAATATTATACGTGGAATTTCACTTCAAAATCCTGGTAAAATCCTGGAAAATCCCTGGAATTTTGTCAATACCAGATAGTGGGAACCCTGTGAAAGTTACTGGCCCGGATGGGCCAGTGGTTTCAGTGCAGGAAAATGTGTCTCAGCGACACAGGTGCCACTTGCTTATGCTCGTCAACTGTGCATCCATGTGCATACGGGCCAGTGAATTTTGGTCCGGGACACTGGCTTTCCAGACTCACTGGCCCGGGTAGGCCAGTAACTTTAAAACCTTAATGTGAACCCTGGTCTTTTAACTTGTGACTGCTCATGAGTCAACATGAGAGGGAATTCTTACACAGTTGCATTTAAATTATTAGCAGTTAAAATATGATTGTATAAAACATTTCGATATTTTCCATTAAAAATTTTAATGGTTTCCCCAAATATAAGACCATGTCCTCATGGATAAGACCGTGGTCTTATAAATTTGGTATATTTTATTTTCCCTAAAAGGCCTTTCGCCACGAATAAGCCCAAAGTCGTAACTACCCGTAGGCTTGTCAAACACTGTTTGACAAATTTTATGTTAATTTCATGAATTTTAACCAAAACTACCAAAATATACAGTGAAGTTTATTTTTATTTTAATTTCTTTAACGATCTTCGCTCTCAAGATTTTCCTATATTGATACGTAATCCAACAAATAAAAAAGTCAGGTCCTACACAATGCGACTGATGGAAATGAGTAATTGACGGACAGCACTGAAATTTTGTCCGTCATCTTGGCGGACACAAAATTTCGTAACGGTCGAGGTCTGTAAATGTATCTATTGCTAGAAAGAAAAAAAAACCCACCACAGACGGTTTTTTAATTTAAATTTTCAGCAAGACAACTTAACCATGACAATAATTGGGCAGTTTCAGTAAAATTGGTATCGCATGTTTGTGAATAATTTTTCTACATGCATACGGTGCCCTAACTGTCATTCTCGGCTGCGGATGAAGAAGATTGTACCTATCTCTGCCAGACACGCTCTGATGAATCAGTTGCATACGATAACAACATTTGTTTGTGATAGATGTGACAAATAAAGCGTGCATCTGTTCCGGAACGCGCGGTTTAATTTTTGAAGTAATAATAGTGGTGCCATCTAGTGCTTAGAGTATCGAACTAGTTCATACTTTTAACTAAAAAGCATTATGTATCTTTTACAAGAAGTGAAGTCACTATCCTAAAGATGGTAGTTCGTGAGTTAATTAAATAATCAATTAACTACATACAGTTTAAACCTGCGTTTAGATCGTGCGTGGTAACGTTAAGATCTTGACATTCCAGAATGCATACAATTGGGAGATGTTTCACTCGTTAAAAGTTGCTTGAATAATGAGGCACCTATTCATTTCAAATGCAAGTAGTTACTTCAACGCACTGGTTCCTCATTAGGAGCATTGCAGAATACGTCTCTTTCATTGAGGGGTTGCGTAAGTTTCTAACAAGTGCTGATCACTTGTTCTCACTTTCAGACTAAAGTGAACACCAATTATGTCTTCTTACAGCTGTAATCTTTTTCCATTACCCTAGCTCGAAAATTAAGAAAAAAAACTGTTACTAAGTCAAATTAATTCTGCCGACAGAAAAGCTTATGAAGCATAACATAAGATGGCAGTTCTTTATTATTCCCTTTGTGGCACAAGACTTCGTGACAAATGTCAATCCGAACCGTTAGATGGTGCAGCTGCATTATTCACAGATTATCAAAGAAGACAAATTAATTGATGATCATATATCACTAGTGCGTCAAAATGTCCCACCGCAAATGGCGACACGACATCGGCCTTCCTCTTACTCTTTAAGTATATTTCTAGCTGAAAGTTGCTATCTTTGGCGATTTACAATCCGTGTTGGACTGGGTACAGCTGATACCAGATGGCTTTAACTCTCAAAACCAAATGGGTGCAGTATCTTGATGGTTATATTTTAAGAAATTATACTATGTGGTATCTGGTAGCTTTCACTAGTAATGACATTTTCTGCAGGGTGTACCATGACGTGTATTTGCATATTTGTTAGGTTACTGCTTGTGGGATGATCTGTTTTGGGCAAGACAATAATGGAAGGTAATCTATGAATAAGTCCAGACAGTGAGCCAAGTTAGATTGAGACTTGCCACAATGTATGTAAATGAGGGTGTGCACATGCACACTGATGTATGGTTGAGTCTTGCCATACAGGACTGTTACTGCCGCTGCGGCCCGAGCGTGCACGGAATAATAATGAGACAATGAGAGTGACAATACAACAGTCCAGCTTCGGTTCTTATGTGTGCCTACAGTAATTACATACACACCAACTTTAGTTCAACCACCGGTGTGCATTCGCATGCAACACATATACCTGCCTATTCTATTATGGTCTTGTCTGGCACGGTGTTTAAAAAACCCAGACTTACATATTAATTAACAACCACAAGGCCGAATGCTTAATGGAACTTAGTCCCCTTTCCAAGAATTGCCAGTAAAAGTACATAATGTGAATTTAGTACTTTACAAACATTCTCCTTAACGTGCGAGATGTTTGAAAACATGGAATGGAAGTAAAACGTTAAAGCAAAAAATACCCGATGCGATCTAATCCAGTGAAGAGGGATGTTGCAGTTAGTAATTCCAGAACGATCATCCTTAGTCAAATCAGAGTTACACAACAAGAGTCTGCTTGAAAATCGCAATTTAATTCAAAAACGTTTGATTTAGCATACTAGACTAATGACTCTCCGTGGGCAAACGAATAGAAAAAGACTGTGTCACACTTTAAGCCTCGTAAAATACATTGTCCATCTTTGGGAAAATGTTGTGTACGAATGCAACACGTATCTCAGCATGGTAAACTCTAAATTAGATGCGGCCTAATGTTTCTACTTTTCTAATATGTGACCGTGAAATCTTAAACGTTAGAGACCTGTTACACAATTGCGAATCTATAACAATAAGTTACAGTGACGTTCTCAATTTGTACAGTATCTGGGATTCTTCTGTTACAGCGTTTAGTGACTCACTAAAATAGGCTGTCAGATAAAGTTCCTGTCGCTTCACATAACATTGCCTCCATCCCACAGTCAAGATTGAATTTTACCTGAATATATTCCACTGCGAAGCCATATTTGGTTTCCATGTCTAGAACCAGAATCAAATTAGTACCATTCAGTAAGTGTATTACATACGATGATTATGCTAAATGCGGTATGCTGTGGAATATGAACACACTTGTCATGCAAGCCCCCATTGACTGCTTGCACGGGGTTGAATTATTCAAATGGACCCCTTTCAGTCCCAATAAAACCAGACGCAGATATACGGTTGACCATAATGCCGGGAAATGGTTACCATAGAGATAAGTCACGCAAATACATGTTAAAAGTACAAGTGGATATTTAATCAGCTCGAATAAGATATTCTCAAATGGTAAAAGTAAGCTTTTTGGCTCATTTGGCATAATTGCCAAAGAGCCTAGAGAATCATGAATTGTCCGTCGTCCGTCATTGTCATTGTCGTCATTGTCCGGCATCATTGTTGTCTGTGCACAGCTGCCCTGAGCACTGATCATAGAGACTTTATATCTTACACACACAAGCACCTATGTTCCATCTCAAAGCCTAGCAAAAATTATGTTGCTGTGACCATTATTCTCAAATTGGCAGCCATATTTGTTTTTTTCTTTGAACCTTTCTCCTGGAGATGCAGTTGATGATACAAACTTCATATTTGGCAGCTTTATGCATCTGTAACCCTCTTTATTTCCTGTTAAAATCATATTGATACCACCTATATTTGCAGTTTGACAGCCATATTTATGTTTTTTCGTAGGTTACTTATTTGGGATTTGATCTTTGTATCCATGTGATATTGTAACCAATATTGTCTTAGTTTTATGATAATGCCAAATGAGCTCAGGTCCAGCTGGACCTATTTTTAGGGTGATGCCCAGTGTCCGTCTACAAGCGTAAGTTTGGAGCTGTTAGAAAGCTGTACAAGTGCCGAGAGAGATGCACTTCTCTGGTTGTGGAAGGCTACCTACTTGCGTAATGTCTCCAGGTGTAATGGGCCAACTTCACAACATGCACAGATAGAGCTTGCTGAAAAAATGTCCTGCCGTGGACGTCCACACAAGGGAAGCTGTAGGGTTTTCCTAAATGACATCAGCAAACAAACAAGACGATATGATACGTTTGCGGTGGATCGTGATTTGCTGTTTTCAGAGTTTGTTGATGAACGGAACTGACTGATATATTTGACTTTACTGGAATGGACCATTTCGGAAGATGTATCTATCTATTATGGTGCAATTAAGATTGCTAATTTACTAACTAGAAAGTTAGGCTATTCTTTTACAGATCGAACACAGCATTTTGTATCAATTGTCTCAGAAAGACATATTGCAAAGACATGACACCTCCCACGATCTAGAACACTGCGTAGGCTCAAGATAAGTCATGACTGATCAATGAACGTACAATACACGATTAATTTATTAAGTACTCTAAGAATTCAGATCTCATTTCATGGACGACATGAATGTTTCGTCTCAAAGTCCCAGAAACAATAGTATCCGCCCGTTATGCTGCTTTACAGCGTTTTGTTCATCATATTTTTTGGATTCGTAGAAGGCTAAAAATACGTCGTTAGGGCAATTTTTACAGAAGTGAGTAATAGAACAAAACCCCAAAAGTGCTGTTGTAATCATTCTGTTGCCGTAAAATGTTACAGGATACAGTACAAAATGGTGCAAGACGCATTTAGCCTTCCTCTCAGTCTTCAAGGAAGCCCAAAACATTCAAATAGAATGCTAGTTTTTGCAGATTGGAGGTTGAAGTGGATTGCCTAATTGGATGATGGTGTTTTCTCAATGATTCCTGTGCAGTGGAATTAGGACATTTATTGTTAGACATGTTTGGTATTTTGCATGGCATGTTGAGCCCTTGCAGCGCTGTTTTGAGGTGTGCTACGTGTCTACGCTGTGTAATGAGTGGACATAGACACATGATCTAGCAACAGCAAGCTAGATGGGAGGCTGAGTCGGCTACAGTCCTCACTCTATGTAGCACCCGGAGTCCACAGCACTACACTGTCTCATATGGGATTGCCTTTCGTATTGTTAAGCATCATTATTAATATCTAAACAGATTTACTATTTGAATAATAGGAACAGTAGCTGTTCAAAAACAATTAAAATATTGGCTTACCTTTTGAAGTGATGCTCTGCGATGTTTTCTTCAAAACGGATCGTGTTAGTATTTCTGTGAAGCCATTGGACATTGTGGTTACGATCCTTAATAGAATCGTGTACTTTCATCCTCGACCAGTGAGACATTAACGGGAATTAATAGCAGTAAAAAGGCAGACTTTGTCATCCAATGGGAGAACAGTATAAAAGTTTATTGGAGAGCTCGCCTCACGGACATGTATGAACATCACGACATTTTCATTTAGACATTCCAAGTGTAACTGGGACAAAGGTTAATACTGGACATAGATCCTGACCATTAACTTGAAGTCGAATATTTGTAGGGTAAATTTTTTACCAGAACTTACCTGCAACATATCAAGTTTACATTCGACTTTTTCAGAGAAAACATCATCGCTGTCGAGTGTACCTGAAAGAGGAGTTGGTTTTAATTGCGGTCACGAAAAAAATTAACACTTAAGAGATAACAAATGAAAGACTGTGTGCGCACTGGCGTATATTTGGCTAATTATAAATAGCAGTATGAAGTGGGCGAGTATGACTGCCCATGTCATAATATTTTTAGCTCAGTTCTCACGAAGTCCGATGAGACGGAAGACAGCCTCGTCGCCTGATTGGCAGAGAGGTCTTGTATTACAATCTTAGGTCAGATCGAACTCCACATCCTTTGCGAAAACATTTTACTCTTTGATATGTTAGCAAAAGGAAGTTTTATGAGGAACGCGTTTTTGTGAAAAAGGAAGAGACTGATCTTGAAGGACTATATTTAGAAGAAAATATATTATCGGTTAACATACACACAGGAACATATTTTTAGTTGAACAGTCACGGTCTGGATTTTGACTAGACACGCTTTACTTTATGTAAGCAGTGTTTCTGAATGGACGGGAATTAAAGTTCTAGGTTGAAACTCGGAGTTTTGGAATATTGTCAATTGAATAAGGCACAGGACGTCAGAGCTATGATGATGGATTATTCTATGTCGCACCCGGCGTATTATCATCCTCACTATCACCATGCTCACCATCACCCTCACGCACATACGGCGTCTCACACTATGACGTCATCCATGGCGTCAATGACGCCAGTGCAGGGTATGCAATCACTGGACTTGAGTATGCGAAATACTGTTAGTGCTGGTAATGGTGCAGATCATATTAAACGTGAACCGTTTTATCATCGCGAGTGTCTCGGATCTCTACAACACACAATTAGTTATCCGTTAGGACACGATTCACTCTCAGGTATTCACACGTTTTTAGTCTATGTTTTATGTTTTTGCCGTTTGAAGTTGACAATCTAATATTCCAAATGTGAATATTCTAAGATGGCGGAGGAAACGTTTTGTCTCACAAGAGTCTTGTTTTGCTTCCTCGTGAATGTATTCGTTTAATTGTTGAGTTTAAGGAAATGTACGTTGCCACCGTAGCCTGTACAAGACTAAAAGTTGCAATGGATGAATTCTACCTAGATTGTGGGGATATATTATGTGAACGCAGTCCGGTTGCCTTATTTGTATTGTAGGAACCGTGGAATCCAATGAAGTTAGCTCTGTGGAAAAAACCGATGTTTTATGTTAAGAAGACACGAGTCTTCTGTGTATTTTAAAGGAGTTTGTACATACAGAGCATTGGCGGATCTAGGGGGGCGCCGCCGGCGCGTGCCCCCCCTCCCAACGGCCCAAATTTTCTTCATTTTCATGCACTTTCCGCTAAATTTTGGGTGAAAATAGGGGTGGCGCCCCCCCAACGGGCCGGGCGGCCCCCCCCAACGGGAAATCCTGGATCCGCCCCTGCAGAGGTAATTTATTATCTATATTTGTTCATTCTTATTTAATTTATAAATATCTTCTTTGATTTCAGCCCCTACACCAGATAACAAGCAGAGAAAAAGAAAGATGGGCAGCGGAAGAGAGTAAGTTAAAACGTTTTCTTTCTCTTTGCCGTAATATATTGTACACTGTGTACCTGTGAATAGCAACTACAGATAGAGGTAAAATTATATTAGATACAAGTGCCTTGTGCGGCTTCACTACCGCATTTTTGAAAGTTTCTACGTGAGGTCTTCATCGGCGAAAGGAAGATTGATCATTGTGAAACAGGGTGCCCGAATGAGAATGTAACATCCAAATGACCCCATTATTACATCTACACAGATCTGTTCGACATTTGTAGGGAAACTACACAGAAGGGACAATTATTAAAATAAGAAAGAAAGATAGAACTTTATCAATTAAAGCCAAGACCCAAGTCTATTCCCTTTACAAGTGTCTGCGGCATTTTGACCGGACTAATTGGAGAAATCAAGCTTCACCTTTACCCCGTGGGACATCCTATTACACAGAACAGGCATTGTAAGATGCACCTTTGTGCAAGTCATTTTAGAATTTAGCTATTAGTTGTCTGGGCCTTGTTTAGAGAGATCAAGTTGAAGAGTATAAGGAAGCAGGGTGCCTGGCCAGATTGCTGTAATTCACCTGTTATTGCATAGGCTACATTTCCTTTACCGGCCAATTATACAGCATTAGTGAGGTCACTGGCTGGAGATACTCGCCCTGCAATTACCGTTATGCCTTCCTGCCATCTCGCATGTCTTCCCTTTAGTTCCATCGGCTGGCCTTGTCTCCGCCTAGTTGCAACAACAGTCCAGCCTTCAAGCTACATTGAGCTGAAATAGAAAAGTTCACATAAACAGTGAAAGTAACAATAGTAAGGAAATAATATAACAAGGATTATCATTTTACGTTTTCAATAGCGCTAACAATTTCATTTACATGTAATAAAGCTTATTGCCTGTGCGATGTTATGTTGATAAGCCGTATCAGGTGAACGTTTCACCTGGTGAAGAGTAATCAATCTCCGCAATAATTGTAACTATAAACGTTTATGAAGCAATTTCTCGAAATATTAACAACGAATATTACTACAATAACGTGGAACACAATGGTTCAACTAGTCATAAATTTTAGTGACATTTACATCCATCTCTGTTCATAGCTCACGTTGTACCAGGATAGGGAGCGCGCAGTCTCTGGAGCGCGTATCGTTCCCCAGCCATGGCTCAGGAGCGCGAACCACTAAAGTAGAGGTGGGGTCATTGGCCTAAAGCTGTCCTCGATCATCAAACCACTAAAATTGATCAAGTATCCACATTATCAGATTTACTTCACATGGTAAAACTATACAAATATGTGAAGAATTGCCCCCCTCCCC
Organism: Haplosyllis anthogorgicola; assembly: GCA_038406195.1. Classification (NCBI taxonomy): domain Eukaryota; kingdom Metazoa; phylum Annelida; class Polychaeta; order Phyllodocida; family Syllidae; genus Haplosyllis; species Haplosyllis anthogorgicola. The sequence goes on from JBCAUI010000551.1 coordinate 10,321, forward strand.
TCAAAAAAAAAAGTTACACCACATTTAAAGGAATTCATATTTATTTTACATTGCATCCTTGATGTTTCCATTGAACCAATAATGTAGATTTCCAGCATGTTTTACTTCCAT
>JBCAUI010000562.1:0-10430 GCA_038406195.1 Haplosyllis anthogorgicola
TTGGGGTCAATGGAAGAAATTTGGCGCGGAAAAAAATATCGATATAAGCGATATCGATATAAGCGGGGAGGAGTGTACATGTTTTTGTAGAGTATAGCTGTTTATGCACTCTGTTACATGTTGTACGCCGATTGCAAATCATCTTCCAATATCAAACCGTGTCTACTTGAAATACCACCCTCCTTCGAATTGACTGTAATTTGAATTACCCAGATAATCCCATTGAAATTTTCAGTTCAAATAAATTTATTTATTTAGAAAAAACTACAAAGTACCATAGATAAAAAGCCGATTTACCAGAGGGGGTGAAAGTTGTTACCTCTTGTTGTTATATATTAAAAAAAAAAATTTACATGTTACTGAAAAATAAAAATATTGCTTTGTACATTAGTCAAATAAATGCATAAATAAGTAATTTGAGACTTTAACGTTGCAATAAATATAACACTTTATTTTGTTTTTTGATATGACACGTACCGTCGCAACTTATCAAGTATAGTTATAACGTTGAATCACAGGTTCCCCTTGTGATTCAATTAAGAAAACAAAATAATTCTAATTGCGTAACATCGTATAATACTTAGATACATAACACATGAAAACATCAAACCGGACATAGAAACGAAAACGCGAAATACAAGAAATGCAATATTTTTATACATGTGCAAAAAATATACAGACTGTTGAAAAAATCGCCTGAATGACGTAACTTCTAAGGAGGCAAATGGTGAACGTTTGAATGAAACTCGGAATCGGGAACTTACAGTAAATGTTCACCTGAGACTATTGGAACAATGTAATCTTCAAAGTGTCCTATTATAATCGCTTATCCTCTTGAATTGTAACTTTTCAATTTAACATGCATAAGAGTCATTGGCTAAACGAACTTAACAACAAATACAGTTCGGTGATTATATGCGAATGATCACCATTACTTTTATAAAATGCGTTTGGATTGTTGTTGATATTTACACTTACAAATTAAGTCGGTAATTAAAGAAAGCAACGATGAACCAACGACCACAACATATCACACATAAACCTGCACATTTTCATCCCATCAGTCACTTTCTTGGTATTGTAACAAATGCACTACCATGGTGAATGCACGGCATTGGGCACTTGGACGGGTACGAGTCCTTAGTGGTCGTAACAATAACATCTCTTCTTGTATCAAATTTAATTATCATATCGCTGGGGATGTCTTCGTTTTTGCAACCTCGATAGCCTCCAATAATGTACATGATGCCATTCTTCAAATGCGACGTAGCACTACTAATATTAACTGCAGTATTTAACACCGTCCACTGGTTCGATTCAATGTTGTAGGTTTCAACTAAAGATACCGGTCGTTGCACCTGGCCATTCTTTGCTAACATAAGACCACCGACTGCATACAAAATGTATGTTGAAGGGCAAACCTCCAGAAGAAAATTTGATCTTTTGTAAAGCATATCAGCCCCAGCATACCACATGTTCTCTCCTACGTTGAATACTCTTAGACTACTGACGGAGCCCGACTGTGGCTTATATCCTCCCGCTAAGCAAACGGTGTTGTTATCCAACGCCACACAAGCTCCAAAGGCACCGTAAAATCCGTCCAGATCACAATCCCGCTTAAAGTTGCAGAAAGCAGTAAACCATCTGTTATCGCGAATACTGTATCTGTACATATCATTGCTTAGGTCATGGTCAACTTTATACTCTGATGTTTTATCAACTAAAATTCCCCCAATGAGAAATATCTCTTGACCGCAACAGACTGCTTTTGCTCCAATCAGTCCTGCTATACTCGGAGTAGAAAGGTACAGCCATTTATTGTTGTTCACGTCATAGCGCATTGTAACAGGGCCAAAGTAGTTACTATCTGTTCCAATTAGGAAGATGAAGTTTCCCTTTGCAACGCAGGTTATGCTTTCATAGGCAAAAGGTATGGGGCATGGTTCTGCCATGTTAACAAACTTTGACGTGAACAGGAAAACGTCAGTTGATGTGGTTGCCACTGTGAAGCCCTCACCTCGGAAGCCTGCATGGACCATGGCAATCCCTTGCATTCCTCTGGTGATGAACTGCTTACCAGTGTACAATGGCTGAGAATGCAGTTCGCCATGGAAACATAATGCTTCTGTCACCATAGAAGCACATCCTGGTTCCTTGTACAGCTTGTGCCAGCCTAAGACTTCCTCTTTGAGCAGTTGATTCGGAATCATCGGAAACCGAACACACTTCATTAGATCCTTTAGAAATCCGATCCTACTGTCGTCGTCTTCTATCCAAGATCGAGCTGCACGAAACACCTGGATTTCTCCCCCACTCGCCTTTAACAAGTCACTACTAAGGAAGTAACACACGATGTCTTTCGGCAAATGATAGAATTCAGGTGTCTTTCTGACGTCATTAAAGTTTTCAAGGACAAAATTCACTGTCTTCTCTCGAAGTTGTTGCAAAGAATACTTTTCACCAAGCTTCATGAAATCCGACCACGACTTTACACTAACTTGTTCCTGCATAAACTCTACGCATCGCTCCTGTATCTACAATAATTCATATGTAGATTCACATGGAAATTCTGCACATCGTTTGATTTAGTACGTCTACAAAATTTCTTTTGAGGAACTAACTTTGGTAATGTTATCCTGGATATTGAAAAAGCAATGAATCAAAATTGGGGGGGGGCGGAGATTTTTGCCCTCCTTCCTTTTATTTGCTACTTGTAAGTTATTATGAACAATTGGATACTGTACCTCACGCATCTGCAGATGATGAGCTGCTGCAAATACTTGACAAACATCTTTGGTTGAAAGGTGAAGCATTGAAGTGTATATTCCCTCGAGTATAATCTGCAAGTTTTTTAAAAATAAAATCATGTATTGAGTACAAAATTATCCATCTATCATCTGACCACAGGTGATGATATTAATTTTACAGCTCCTGAAATCCATGTAGTTGAAAACGCACTGAACAAGAGGGAGAACAAATGAATTTCATGCTGCAGTGCTTTGGAATTTCTTTTGTTTCAAAACCGATAGAAATTTCATCCTCTGAATGGAGTAAATACAGTATTTTGGTAAGGGCATGATATTTTAATTTTTGTTTTACTTCACATACGCACCTGGAGTCCAAGACTTGTCACATTCTGCAGGTTTACCGTCTGATCCTTGATTTCCTTCTGGCTTCTAGTAAATATTTTCTCAAAGAAAGTTGAGCATGCAGCTAATACTACTTTGTGCACACAAAATATTTGACCTACAAAAAAATTACATGAATTAAAATAAAGATGTAACATTTTTCGCGACGGATCTGTTTTTAATGCGGATCCATTGGCGGATCTGGGGGGGGGCACCGCTGGCGTGGTGCCCCCCCCCAACGACCCAAATTTTCTTTGTTTTCATGCACTTTCTGCCAAATTTTGGGCAAAAATAGGGGTGGCGCCCTCCCCAAGGGACCGGGTGCCCCCCCCCCCCCCAAACAGGAAATCCTGGATCCGCCCCTCCCGATTGGCGCATCATGGGCAGCAGGCCAATAGACCCACCTCCCCCACCCCCACCCCCTAATTTACCCAACTTTTCTTCATTTTTCATTCTTCATTTTCAAGCTGTTCAAGTTTATGCAAAAATTAGAGAAGACCATAAATTTCTATCAATTTTATTTCAATAGCATGAAATTCAATTGTTGTGGGGCATGAAAAATTAATAGTAATTTCATGATCTGGTGGGCGTCCTCCCAGGTGAATTTGTGAATGTTACTCACCATTTACCTCAAGCTTGGCATCGCAGAGAATGTTCTTGTTTCTGAGGCGTTCAAGGCTCCTGCCCAGTCGTGCCTCGGACAACTCGTATGTCATCTCCGCCATGTTGTGTGTCGTTTTACTCAGAGGTTTGAAGAAAAAGAAATTCTAACTTGAGTGTAGATTGCGCCAGGGTGCACGTAACGCGCGCTTCCTGCTGCTTGATGAACCTCTTGTTGTAAATCTTACGTGCACTGGTGGAAGTTTTAAGTTTTACTGCTTCTGTGACGTTGACATTTCAAGAAAAATGTAAAACCATTAAGTTTGTGACGTCACGTGCTCGTGGTTTGTTCTGAATGCGAGGGTGTACCAACTGGATGTAGAAGGGTTTTGGCGGTTTTATTTTGGCGCACATCACCGAAAATACGGATCCGTATGCATTAAGTAAGTGAGTAAAGGTGTAAACGTTTATGGATACATTTTAGTCCGGGGAAAAGGATAAAACACATACATGTATTGCCATACTATGCGCCAACTTTATCTTTGGTGCCGAGTTCCTTTACCGTTTCACCAATTTCACGCAAAATTGAAAAAAACATGGTACGCGATGTAAATGAACAAGCAACTGCCAGTGTTCTATTGAAAAAGATAATCTTTCAACTTTATTCTACACCATACATGGCTCAAATGTACATGTAAAATAGCAGTTATGAGCCATTTAGATATTTCATTATTAAGACGGACAATATCATTATTGTGGTGGTTTTCCTAAAACGCACGGTGGCACAAATGAAATGGGAAACATTCGACCCTATTTAGCAAGATATATATTACAAAAGTGAGTGCTGTACAGGAGTGTCCATACTAAGTACCAGTAGTACTTGCTTTAAAAATAAAACTTAAGGAGATCAACCAATACATATTGGACAGCACAGTGGCTCAGTGACATCTCGAACCCTCGAGATTTAGGCAATATTGTTTATGTACAAGTCGACAGGGGCAGATTTTGTACAGTTTTGTACTCAACTATTTTCAATTAGTTCGGCAATGTACAAGCGTAGTTATGTAAATTGTGAATGACCTTGTAATCATTCAAGATCGGGCTCACATTCTTCTGCACATACACACTTGCAATTAAAATCTCGTACCTTCTAAGCAGGATTACTCTTGTAATTGTACCATGTGACAATTATAGTACATGAAAACCGAATCCTTTCGGAGTGTCATTGTAGTATGTGCCGTTATAAATTATTGGAAGCATTTTCTTTAACTGCAGAAACAATTTTGATTGAGTGCATGCACATGTCAAATAGAAGCGATTTCCATATTTTGCTGTACATCCTGGTAAAATTTACACGAGTGTTTATCCTTTCTTTATTGTTTAAAAAGTCAACAAAGTTAGAGGTACTCTCATAGACACGCCGTCCTCGTACACAAAATAAACAAACTATACATGCTTGTTTTGAATAAATAATCTGCCGAACAGTATACAACATACGCAATCATGTGATGAGAATGGAGACACTCGAACACTTACACACACATATCAACAGGCATAAATAACGGATAAAATACAGAAGCTTAAAATTGATTCTTCAATCTTTACAAACGTAATGATTCCTAACACTTCAGTTTTTAATTTCATAATTTACAATTCTATATAAAATTGGCAGTATGCAACAAAAAGTTTATGCCTTGTTAGTGACGCCTTAAACTAAACACAGGTTTCACAGATTTTCTTAAACATATAATTTTGTTGAAATTTGGCTAAATATGAGGAATCAGCACATTAAAATAACACACACCATTTGTATGTACTGTACTTGCAACAAACTGTTTGTTACATATCTGTTGGATGCGATGGGATATTAAGACATACTTAAACGTTCTCTACATGGTACCAATATGGTTTTGTAAACAATAATGTACAATCACTTTGATAGTTGAACTTTTGCACAATGAAGGACAGGCTGTATAAAACGATTATATTGGTTTTGCGATTACATTCGGAAACCATGACAATAGCAATGATAGCTGAACTTGCTTGTACCGATATGAAATATGTAAACTGTACAATATTATTTATTTATACATTATTTACGAGCAAAATCTACACGTAAGCAGGGCATGTTCCTCCTGGGGAAGACAGTTGTTACCCAGTGGAGAACTGACGTCATGACGTATTGTGTGACTAGACGGCAACTGACGACACCACAGTGATGACCATCATGGCCACATGCGTCACACTCACATGACGCATACCCTGAAGAAATAGAGTAAAATAAACCATATATGTATGTGATCGGGAAAGAAAGGCAGACCAGACCTCAAACAAAATGAAATTGAGGCGACAAGCATTCGTAACTTGATGGTACAAGATCTTGTCTCAATTATTCTCTTAAAGAGTTTCGCATACCTTCTCTCAATTGCTGCTGCCTGACTCCTTTCGCGCACGTTGTGTTTCAACAACAAGCTCAGGATCAGGACCGTCCCGCGGCTTTCCTGCACCAAATATGGCGACATTTCGGTCCGTAACAACGGCTGAATTGACAGGTTGTTTCACCGTTCTCGGTAACAACTTCAACTTGGGTCTTGCGGCTGCAGATTCTGAAAAAGTCAAACAATATATTTACTATTAACATCACACTGTTTTTACAAAGTTATGCAATCAATTCAAAACTGATATCTCGAATTTAATCATTCTCAAAAGTAGAAATGTTCAGCAAAGGCTATGTACAATGTATTTGGAAAGTATATTTTAAATGGGTTAAAACAACCATCGGGGGGGGGGGGGTCATCTAGGATCTCTACCTTCATCTCCAAATTTTAATAATGGAAACCTGTGTACCTACATTCTAACGACCACACTGCAATGGGTCGTTATCCTCGACATGTAGTTAATTTGGCAACTACCTTCACCTTATGGTAAGTACATTTACCACTTGGTAAAGGTAACATGAACTGATTGAGAGTGGTGCCGTCCTCATCTGATAACATCCACATCCTCGTGCATTACTCCCAATTTACAAACCGCAGGACCACATGTATATTATGTCTTACCTGGTGAGGGTTCCCTAAACTCCTCTTTAGGGCCACTGTCTTGCCTCGTTCTACGACCGCTGCCATAACCACCCTCTCTTCGGTCGTCATAGCGACCATACCCGCCACGACCACCTCCTCTTCTGTTGTAGTCGTCTCTGAAATTAGGCACGGACGTATATTTTATCTTTGCACATACACATGTCCACGTAACTTAATATGCAATATTATTAAATAAAGATCCATTGAACCGCTATGTACCTTAGATCTCAACTTTAATTTCGATATATTTACACATACAATAAGTTCTCATTAATTTCCAATGGTGTCAATATCATCTTCTTTACCTCAGCGAATTACTCATTGATCTTTGTATTTATTCAGTAAAGAAATTATAAATACATAGTTTATACCTTAGGACTAAATGTAATGAAAATGATACAAGGATTAAAATACTCACCTGTATCCACGGCCTCCCCCTCCTCGATGACCGTCGTACCCATCTCGACCCCCATCGTATCCATCTCTGCCGCCTCTGTAGTCATCACGGCGTCCTCCGCGGTAACCTGCACAAAGTTTAAAATCGTGATCGAACTTAAAACGTATGGATACATGCCTTCTTTGCATGTATGGTGCAATTGGCCAGTCATTACAGGGCAAGGTCTGTAATTGTCAATTGTGATGGACCGAGTGGCTATCTTCATCTTTCAGCAAAAGAAATGTCAATTCTCTTCTTCTGTTCGGCAATGGTTTCCATCTTTTCACACATACGGTCCCCTCAGGATTTAGAAGGCCGAGTGCTATTTCAATTGCCTCCTAAACCTGCCTTAATTAAATTTTGCATCAGTAATTCTTACCTGAATCACCCCCACGGCCTCTACCTCCTCCTCGTCCACCGAAACCTCCCTGTCGGTCATTCCTGCGGCCTTCCGCCACGTCGACCCTAAGGTTTCGATCTTCAAATAACTGAAATATACCAGTAATAAGCATGATTTCGGACTTCCACAAGAAAGGGGATTTTTAACATAGATATTCACTATTACCTCTGTACATCAACGCATATGCAGATAAAGTAACTGGATTTTACTAAAGATCGACAATGAACACTTTAACATCAATTTTCAAATTAAAAGGCTAGTGGAAAGGCCAGACAGGTTGTATCTGAATGTAACCAGAATGAGTGCAACTAGGTGCTGCGCTGTTGGGAAACTGATATAGGAACGGCCCCATGTAACCGACATTTTTGCAGGAATATACTTACCGCACCGTCATAAAGCAGTGCTTCTTTTAAGGACTCAAGATCCTCAAATTCTACATAGGCAAAGCCTAAAAGAGAAATAATAACAAGATGCATTTTGGTATTGTACTTTTGTTTGAGCGACATTGAATTCACAGTGAAATAGGCTGACCATCTTCGTGTTTTACAAATAGTAGCGATTTCTTTTCACGTACAAAAATTTCGTTACGATAAAGACGTTGTCTTACCTTTAAATTTATCGGTTTCTCTGTCTCTAACTAATCTAATACTTTTAACCTGAAAATGATCAAATAAATACATGTAAATGACTTATCTACACTTTTCTAGTTCCTTAGAAATTGGTATCAATAATTTCACTCTACATTTATGTCCTATTTCTTACGACAGAATATTTGATTTGCATCTTTCATGCTTACTTGTTTTTACTTACATTATTATCTTTAAATATAAGTTCAACATCGCCCTGAACTATTCCCATAGGCAAATTTCCGACATAAGCAGTGTAGGGAGGTTCCTCTGGAAGCGGTCTCTGTCCTCTGCTGCGGCCGCCACCGCCGCCTCCACCACGACCTCCGTCTCTGCGAGCGGTAATACACAATTGTTATCTTGTGAAACTGTTGTTATTTTTCACAGCATTAGAATATATTTGTACAGTAGAACCCGTTTTGAGCAGGACCTATTTGTACAACATACATGCCTTTTACGGCAATTTGTTACAAAATGAACCCTTAATATTCATGTATTTTTCATCTGTTTTGAACAGCATAGCTTCCTTTTACGGCATTTTAGTTGTAAGAAATTAGGGTGCCGCTCAAAACAGGTTCTACTTTACTTTGAAAATTTTAAAACTGCACTACTTTGAAAATGTTAAAAATGCACCACTGTGCAATTGTTTAAAGTAAATTCTGCACAGCAGCCAGCCTCCTGCGATGGGCTATACCTGCACATATATCAAATAAAGTAGAGCGGTCAGTGAAATAATGGGAAGAGGGCAACGAACGAACCGCGAGTGATGTACATATTTGTCATTTGTGCATGAGTACATGAATGTGTGTGCAACATTCCTATGTTTCACGGGAAAAACTAAACCGGTGTCTCCGATTTCCAATTGTCCATGAGATGATGCCTTTATCCAATGAGATATTATTTACAGAAATGTGGCTGAAAGGTTACATGCTGCAGATTACATGCAAAGCGTACCTATTGTAGTTGTCTCTGTAGCCTCCTCTGTCGTTGTAGTTGTCACGGTATCCCCTGTCTCCGTAGTTATCCCGGCCGCCGCCGTAACTGTTGTAACTGCAAAGCGAAATGTAACATTAGTGTCGCAACATTCCAGGTACATGTACATATATAATCTTACAGCTGGACAGGCATGTCTCTCACGACACCTGATCTTAGCTTACCAGTAAACTATGAAACTAAACACATACATTCGACCTAATTTTTCGGAACAATTCATTTTTAACAGAAAGGAATAAAAGATAACAGTGAAGCACGGTCGACAACGTATCACAATATCGCATGGGATACTCGCAGATATTCAACAGCTGGATTACCACGTTACCAATGTGGAACCACTACATGAGATTAAAAGATGAGGAGGTCTGATATTCTGACTGTTGGATGAGCGGTGACAAATCTGGAGTCAGATAAGTGCTATGTTGAGGGTACTCGACCCTCAGTACACATGTCCACAGCACACTAGTGCAAAGGATGTAGATTTATTACATTGTGACAGCATTACTTGTGACAGCAAACAGTAGGCAGAAAGGAAACGGGTTCAGGGAACGAAATTATGCCCACAAGTCATAAATTTGATTCAAGACGATGCAAAATGTAGCACTTTCAGTACCTCTCTCTGTGTGTGTACAACTTATTAACGATTGGCAACCCAACCTTTGTGTCACGCAACATAATATAAAAATAGGTCCAAATAGAGCCAAGCTCATTTGGCATTATCTAAAGATCAAACCCCAATAATACATGATCTATGACAAAACACAAGTATGGCTGCCTAACTGGAAATAAAGGTTAGATGAATATAATTTTTACAGGAAATAAAAAGGGTACATAGGTGCATAAAACTCGGCAATCGGCAATTTACGGTATTACATCTGCAACTGAGGGTTGTAAAATAGGGTATTTTAAAAAATATATTACATCAAATTTATATTTGATGCAAAATTCGATATTTAATGAATAAAGGACTGGCACACAAGGTCTATGACTACAATCATTAAGTTCAGGACTTAAAAATTCACATTTACATAAATTCGAGGAACAAAGATTTTCATGTATTTCGTAATTATCTTTCGGGCGTTGCATTTTAAACACCGGAGTGCCCCCTGCCTTGCAACCATTGGAAGAGATATGTAGATGATGTGTTCAATGTACAGAAGAAAGGCA
>JBCAUI010000573.1:0-22741 GCA_038406195.1 Haplosyllis anthogorgicola
AATTTTGGAAAAATCAAGGGTGTAAGACATCTTTAAACAAGTGTAGTGGCCATCTGGTGACCAGCTCACAAACCAAAACTGGTGCTGTTGAAAGCCCTATGTGTAACCTTCTGACCAGTGCTTAACACATAATTCTTGTTACACAATTTAATGGTGATGACTGCCTCCGATTAGCATGCCCCCACTTCTCCTCTTAAAAAGCACTATTTGGCAGGACCCTAGGGTACTGAAAGGGTTAAACGTATCACATTTTGCCCAGTGATGTATTGTTTTACTCTTTTCAAATACACCAAAGAGACGTTCTGTATGTACGGGTGACCTACTCCCTCTGTACTTACGGTCCTTTATTGCGTGATTGAGATGCGTCCCTGCGGATAGTAATCTACCTCAGTAGGTCCAGATTGATGTCAATTGCCACCAATTGAGCATTTGACAGATCATTTCTATGCGGTCATAGCTGAGAGGTGTAATGTTTATAGGCCCAGTAACTGCTGTTTGGAAAATGCCATTGTAGAATAACAGCAAAACATTTACCACATTTATTGGTCTAGGTGGCATGTTTCTCAGCTACAACCCAGCTACAACATAAGCTCATTCCAAACAGCTCCTGAAATTCCTATTAATTTGGAAACGTACAGAACAAAAAAATATATTGGAACTTCACCCTGTGCGTTTTATGTGCTATTCCGAAATTCATGGGAATTTCATCCGCTGGACACATATTCGTGTCATCATGCAATCACGATGTGGAATTCGGATTTCAAACATGGTTTGGACGATGATTAGGATGAACTGAAGAAAATATTTTTCACTCTCAGTGTTCACTTTGGTCCTTGAGGGTTTGTATATTGGTATTTGGAGTACGACTGTTACAATTTCATAACCTGATTGTATGAGACAGCATAATCGTTTAAAGTTTAATGTGTGAGTCACGTTTTGCAAACGAGCAGCAAGAAAATCATGCAAGAAAATTCTGAATACTAGTCCTCACAACTGCATTTCATACACACATAAAACAAACAAATGACAAGGAAAATTGCACTGTTGCGTATTTGCCATTTTTTTCTTGTATCTTGTGTTTTAACCTGTTTAAGCAGAACCTCTTCCATAATAAAAGTACAGATTTTCGAACGTGAACTGAAACACGTAATGTCCCTACTGGAGCATATATTTATGCTTAATTAACTACGTTCTCACAAAGACGGATAAGCGACAGTAATTTGTACTGACGGCAACCCATTCATCTTAAAGTAAAGTGTAAATTTATATCAAACGTGCGTCACTAAAGTCATTCATCAAAGCTTTCAGATTTGTGCGCCTAATCATTTACAATGTAAAGTTTTCTTTTGATGATAATAAGTTGGAAATTAAAGATGTCAAGAAGAACATTTTCCTTCACGATTCAAACCTACATAACGTTTCACATGTTGGCAGACGCAGGATACAGATCAGGATGCAGGATATCCTGTTAAAATGTAGAAAATTTCCAGACCCCAGGTTTATTGCGCAGCGGATGTTTTCACATCTTTATTTTGAATGCCAATTTAACAACTTATTTGTTTAAGTTTAGGAACAATGCAAAGAACAAAACAAATAACCATTCAAATAACCATTCATAACCATTCAAAATGTATCACAGTTTGCACGTGTGGCTATTTTGTAGAATATCATTGCAAGAGATTTTATTCAGTTTCTCTCGACTCATTTTGCAATCAGTAACTCTAATCAGGACCAAATAGCAAAGAAATGAATTGGTCTTTTTATTTTGCTCAAGAACCAAAAATTTGCAGCGCACCATGCATTACTTAGTGCGTTTTCACCAATGCAAAAGATTTCTTAGTTGCTTTTATGACATAAAATGTGTTATGTAAGAGCACATGACACTAAAAATAACTTCAGAGGTTTTTATGTACGTTCTTCAATATCTGACTCAGGAACCCGTGATGTACATTCAAATGATAATTTTTGGTTTTTTAGTGTCATGTGCTCTTACATAACACATTTGATGTCATAAAAGCAACTAAGAAATCTTTTGCATTGGTGAAAATGCACTAAGTAATGCATGGTGCGCTGCAAATTTTATGACCTGTACTATGTTTTGTAAATTAATTTGCAAGATTGCTTTACTAATGAAAATCAGTGAATTTTTACGGTGAAGTCTTCGTCATCACAAATTTCACTGTTACTTCGGTTATAAATACAAGAAAGGCATCTAATGTAATTAATTAATCTTGAAAACGTTAATGAAAGAAGCAACTACTAAAGTGACAAAAACCATGTGTAGGCTTGCACTAAATATCTTCTGTGCCAGTTTACTTGATGTTAATTTGATTTGCAGATCATGTCTCAATAGTGGAGGTTCCTGAAACCGCAAAAAAATATAGAAATGTTTAGTTATTCCTTCAGAAATTAGTCACGATTTACAAGATTTTGTAAACATAACTTGAAAAATTTTATTTTAATATTTTATTAACCACACTGATACAGTCATATCATTTTCAAATTTGAGATTCGACCAGTTGATTCAACTCACTTCTGATGTTGATAATTCAATCTGTGCGACTAGGTTATTCAATAGTGACGAAACAATAATCTCTAAAAGATACACTTTGCATAGTAAGCTTTCACTAACTGTGAAGCAAAATAAATAAATTTTCATGAACACAAGTAGGCAATCAAAAGAGAAATTATCTTAAAAGTTAGAACCATAAACTAACTAAGTAACCAGACGACAAAAATGCAAATAGATATGATATTTGCATTATTTATGGCTGTGTCCGATGCATTATTCATTACCATAATGACACCGTCCCTTCCATTTAATTGATCCCCGGCTCCATTCTTCCTCAACACATTTCACTTTGCTGCTTCAATAGTTTTCATTTCAATACATTTTCACCTGATTTAGTACATTCAAAATAGAGAATGTATCAATTCCATTTTATTCAATTGAAACGATGTCGACTGTAAATGTATATCATTAGACAACTATGAACATTGAATCCTCATCGCAAATATCAACGCGATAGCAGAAAAAACCCCCACAAAGTTGCAGAAGCAATAATTCATTATTTGCACTTTTCAAACATACTACAATCTAAAATATTTTTAAAATATAGTTATTTAGCTTAGTCACGTCGAAACGAGATATTATCTTGTCTACTTGTTTGTATGTAAATGACTTTGTCTGATCCGGGAAGGGCTGTTTGTCAATTTGGACAAAGTTTCAAAGTCACAGTTCCAAAGTGGGTGACAGTATCCTCAGCAAATCAGGTAATTAATTCGTAAGACTTGTTGGTACAATCGCAACTCAACTTCGTAGTTAAGATTCCTCACAGGCAAATTCAGGCACAAATGTAGTAAGTAGCTAAGCCGGGTTGCGGTTACTGGCTGTTGGGCTAGCTGCTCTCTGCTTAGTGCGTCTACTCTCTGTGGCTCCTAAGTCTCTAATGCCCGCTTAGGGTTATGTATTATAGCTGCTAGGGGTACTAGGGGCAGGGCTTAGGCTCGTGGCCCGTAGTATCCCGGCATGCCCCCGCTAAATTTTGCGTAAAAATGGGTAATTTGGTAATTGCGTATTTTTACGCAGCGTCTAAAATTGTATAATTTTTAGTGTGTCTAATAGTTATTAAAGGCTTATTATGCGCCAAGCAGTAAGTTTTTGTCGCCGTCATAATATTTTAGCATCTATGATGCGCCAGTGTATTTATTAATATCTTTTATAATACAACGTATAATATATAATAATATCTAACAATGTTTTATTTATTAAATCGTCCGTATTGTGTAATGGTTTTATATTCTTTTCGCCCTTATAATGTTAATAATTTTTAATATCATTGCGTATTAATAATTCATAGCATGCATTATTAATTAATATAATTGTAATATTCTATGTACATATGTGGTTAAATATTCGTTGCAAACGCACATTGATCCTGTAACATATTTATGTTATATAAATGCATATAATATCTTGTAATATATTTTAGTTATATAAATGCATATAATTGTTCTTTGATTGATATAATCATTTTGAAAATATAATGTTTATAATTAATCGTAGTGAGGTGGTGGGTTGTCTTCCTGATCAATATAGGGTGGAGCATTTGGTCCATTGCCAATTGGTCGTTTTCTAATATCCATTATTTGTTCTAGGATTCGTCCCATAACTCGTATGTTGTAGTGTGTATTTGCGCGGATGCTCGTTAAATCGTGTTCGGTAAACAAAGAAACCCATCCTTTTCTTGGGATGTGGATTATTCGATCTTTGTTGTCTCTCAGTTCGATGTCCTGCCAATCTATATCCAATCGATAGCAGCAGCAGCAGAATCTGCTCATCTCTATCTGATTTGAGTTCGGATATCGATTGATGGTCAGCTGTGAAGGGTATAAGGCAACAGAGGCGAAGTGTGCCCAAATAGTTTTACTCGTAGTGACATCAGTTATTTCGACGAAGATATCTGTGCGGGCATTCCCTCTGAGAATTTGGCTCAATGGGTATATGGGGAATCCCACGCGTAATATGTCCGATTTGTTTCTGCACACTTTATAAAGTTTATAGAAAATATATGCTAGCACCATTAAAACTGCAACTATAATCACTGAGACACTTCCAACGGTGACTCTTGCGTCTTCATGTAAATCGTCAGAATCTGTCAGTTCTGTCGGTAATGTAAATATTGGCTGGAACGTCGGTGCGCCTTTGGCTTTTGGGACAATTATGTAATCGTCATCCATGGGTACTTGAGCCATTAAATATGTAAATGAACTCTCTATGTATCTTTGTTTTGTGAAACACCAGACGGAAATAGCTAACAGTGCCATTATGCCTAGTACGGTGGAGACCCATGATAATATAGTGCTGCATGAGTCCCACCACTCTGCTTCCTTGAGATATCTTTGGAAATTTCTTTGGCCTTGGTGAAAGTCCTTGTTGGATTTGTACCATTCCTTGTCTTGTTCTTCTACCATTCCGACCAGGACGGTTTCCAATTCTGCGAAGATTTCGTCTGTTCCATTGTCTAGTATGTTTTCTCTTTAT
Organism: Haplosyllis anthogorgicola; assembly: GCA_038406195.1. Lineage (NCBI taxonomy): Eukaryota > Metazoa > Annelida > Polychaeta > Phyllodocida > Syllidae > Haplosyllis > Haplosyllis anthogorgicola. Next base: position 5,045 of record JBCAUI010000573.1, read on the forward strand.
TTGGCTGAAACACTTTAATATTTGGCAGATCATATATCGGAATATTAGTTTGCAATTGGGTCAACATATTTTTCAAGCCTTCCTCTAATGGTATGCCAATTTTATTTTCTAAATAGTCAAAAACAATTTTGTTTACGGCGTAATATGTTGTGAAATATCCATCAGTGGCTTGTGTCGTGCTATCACACGATTGGGTGGACTGGGTTAAGAAATAATTCCCAGCTGATAATGAGCATTCGCATAGCTCTGTCCAATTTATGATCCTATAAGTAGAGTATTTTATGTGAAAAGGTCGATTAGAAGGTTGACAGACCAGGGTCCAAGGTTTTGGCAAATTGGATAATACTATTTGCTCGCCTGCATCTAGTATTTTTGGTTCTGGTGGATCGTTAAAGTGCACTTTTGCTGTGCAATTTGACGCTATGATTTTGCTTGGTGCATTGTAATATATAGCAGATGGGCAAGTATGTTGACTTTTGTGTCTAAGGAGATGCGCATTCTCGCAGAAATATACATTGGCTATTCGTCTGCATAGGTTCAGCTGTGTCTGAGTCATCGGGATGTAATTGTTATCTGATAATGCTATATAATCAGTATTTACTTGAATGTTAGTATATTGATGGTTTATGCCCTTATAAGTTTCTGCATCCATCGGGACCGGTACTGTATTTATGCTATACAGTGTCATCGGGTTCAGACCTTTAAATTTGATAAAAACAGGTATTTGTATTAATAAATAATCTGCTGTATTAGTAAATGCTACAAGTTCATGACCATAATATTCATATATGTGTTTAAACACTAACTCATAGTTGGGTGCCGTCTTCTTCATGTCCTGTGCCATTGCGTCTATGTATGTCTGTAAAATCTGTGGCTCCACTATTTTATGGGTTAATCTGCCTGAGGCGAGGGCGTCCAGGGCATATGCTATATCGTAAAATGATGTCTGATAATTATCATAGTATTCCGAATATTTTTGTATAACCTGTATGAATAAAACGAAAAAGTTTTGAATGAATTTAATCGCAAGGTGATGGTTGTTTAGAACCGTATGTGTTTGTGTAAATTTCCGATTCACTTCTTGATACAGGTATTGTAATCTCCACTGCATTTCTTTCAAGCCTTTTTGCGTGGTTTTGATGTCTTTCTTTATTGATGTTAGTGCTGCAAACCTTGTTGTCGCCATCATTGATGTTCTGTTGTGCAATGTTTGAATCTGTGAATGTAAAATCTTATCATTTGTATTTAATACTTCTAGTGCTTTTCGCATTGCCTTGTTCTTTTTGTAGTTAGTATATGAATTAAACCCTTTTATTACAAGACCTCCTATTGTGCCTATTCCTGCAAATACTAAAGAAAGGCCGCGTTTTTGTCTATGATTGTCTTGGGTCTGTGTCATTGTGCTCTTTGAGTAAATAAATTGACCATCTTTCGTTTTGATGGCCGTGCCATTCTTGGTTTTAAATATCTTGTTTGGCAAGATCGATGGCAAAAAGTTATGTATCATATCTTGTAATTTGACTCTCTTTTGTTTTATAGTAACCATGTAGTCATCATACATGTCGGCAAACGTTTGACATACGTTAGTGTGTAAGGCTTCATCATTTAGTGTCGTATTATCGGAAAATACCAATGGATTGTCAACTCTAGAATAACCATAATTGTCGCAATGAGGGAATACAGGTGGTGTATATTCTAGATCTTTTACTCTTGGTAGTTTTACTGCTACGAAGATGTATCTTCTTTGTAAATTTTGGAGTAACATACCTTGATGTTCGAACAACATGCCGTATTCTGGCCGTAATATCGGTCTACTGTCTTGTTGCCTTTCGTAGTTGTATGTTTCTGGTTTCTCATATTGAAATCCTGTAGATCTCTTGGATCTTTTGTTCACCCGTTTCAGCTTTATTATTCCGTCATTCTCGGTAATAGCTGAGTCACTTGGATCTTCCTGTATTTCCTCTCGTGCAAATGCACGATATTGTAGCGGTTGTTCATTGTCAAATCTGATTTTAATTTTCAGATTATTCTTTGCTGTTTGGTATATAGCAAAACATGTAAGGATGTATATCCATGCTATTGTGACCTTTGTCATTTTTATTGCTCTGATTTTTCTTCAATAGCTGGTAATGACCTTGATTGTAATTGCTTCGTGGTTATTTCTTGACCGTGCTCAAGTTTCAAATACTGTTCGTGGGTTTCTATAATGCCCTGCGGGGTGTTGAGAGGCCCCGGCTTGATTCTGTTCACGTGATATATTTCTGGTAGTACCCTATTTGATAGGTCTTTAAGTTGGTAGTGGGTGCGGTCTAACACAGTGTCGACTGCTAGTGGGCCAATGAAATCTTGTCTAAACTTTGTTGTGCCTGTCTGTAGTGTTGAGGCGTGGGGTGCAAGAAGATATACGAGCTTCCCTGGCGGGTAATGTTCTTCATTTCTGTACATGCGATTTTTAATTTCATAGGCCTGTGCTTGATTACTTTTCCATTCTAGATGTAATTGTTTAATATGTTCCGCTCTGTTTTTAAGTAATCTGAAATACTCTCTGTGTTGAACCGGTATTTCTTCTAATGGAGTGAATGTTAAGTTTGAAAGATCTGGCGGTTTTCTCGCAAAAACTAATTCAAAAGGTGACATTCCATCTAATGCTTCAGATGCGAATGTATTCATTGCGAACGCTGATACACCTGCATATAGTGGCCAAGTTTGACCCTTATCAGTGAGATGTTTTGTGATCATATTGCCAATTGTTTGTATTTGTCTTTCTGTTTTCGAGCTTCCATGATTGTATGGGCTGATTAGTTTGAGATCACACATTAGAGCTTTGAGGATGTGCATGATTATTTCACTTGTGAATGCTTTGTCTTTGTCTACGATTAGGAGTTTTGGCGGTCCAAATATGCTGATAACTCTATGTATCAAAGCTTCAGCTATTGTTTCCACTTTCCTTTCTACTAATGGTATAGCCATTGTAAAATTAGTATGTTCACATGTTGTCACCAATAAGAATTTGAACCCTGAAAACCCGTTTGGCATGTATTTTATATCTGCTGATATATTTGCCATTGGAATATAGTCTCTCGGTATTCTTCCATATTGTGGTTTGTTGATTAGACTTTTTACCTTACTTTTTAAACAAGTATGACAAGCTTCTATGAACCTTTTGAGCTTGTTAAGCATATTGTGCATGAAAAATTTTGTTTTCATTGTTGCAAAAGTTTTCCACGCACCTTGGTGTCCGGCTAATAATGATGCGTGATACATATTGAATATGTTTGGTTCATATGCTTCTGGTATTACCAGTAATAGTCTGTTTTCTTCGAGACTTGGTTTCTTAGGACAATCAATTCTAAATAAGAGTGCGTTTATTACCACGTAATTTAACGCCTCTGCACGTATACATTTTTGAGCTTGAGCTTTTGATGGTAATTTACCTTCTGCGATATAAAAATATATGTCTTTAAAATGTGCTGATTGTCTATATTCGCGCACCATGTCTTGCGCGTCTAACGGTAGGTTCAGCTGGTGCAATACTTTAAATTGCATTCCTTTGATTATTTGATCTATCTCAGACTGTTTTGGAATGTGTCTGCGCAGTATGGATAATGATGAATTGGTGGGCAATATGGGTTTGCTAATTTGTAACAGCTCTTTATCGACTGGTCTAATGGTGTTTACCAGGGTAGTATCAATTTCGTCATTACCACTTTTATGAGGTGCTAATTGTTGCTCTACTGATCTATGTTGGGTGGTGCCATATGGCACCAATGACAAGTCAGGCGGTTTATCTGCCCTCTGTCATTCTTGTCTGGGAATGCGGTTTTAGACTTATTTATAGCCCTTTGTGTAGCTGTTTTCTTGACAACTTTATCTTGTGGCAATTTACGCGGGCGTCCCCTTGGTCATTTGGGTGTTTTTACTACTGCCGCGTGTTTATACAAATGGCTAGCGCAATGTTTGTAGTAATGATGTATATGCTTATCTGAAAGGTGCTGGAGGTAATTCAACGGTATCACATCGTCAATATTCTTGGAATCTTGCTCATTATGTAATCGAGATAACGCGTCACTCGTGAACATTTGCTTGCCAATTTGGTATTTTAAATCTATTGCGTAGTCTCTGAGTTTTAATAACAGCGTTGTTAATCTGTTTGTCGGTGGCTCTGTTTTTCCCTTCTTCATATGCTCTATAGCTTTATGATCTACCAATACTTCGAAATATCGATGTTTCAGTAATTGTGAAAAGCCATGTATATTGACGATTAGACCAGTCAATTCCAATTCAGTTACCCCATAGTTTTGTACAGCTGTGGGTAATCTTTTCGAATGATAGCCGATTAATGCCCATTCATTATCTTGTTTTTGGTACAAAGTACCACCTACACCGTCTCTCGATGTATCACTTTCGAGTCTAAATAAGCCATCACTAGTTGGCATACGTAATACTGGTGGCTGTACCAATAATTTCTTGATCTTTTCAAATGCCTTTTGTGCTTCCGTATTCCATTCAAATTTTCTCTTTTTCTTTTGTAGTTCGTAAATTGGTATAAGTAATACCCTAAGATCTTTGAGAAAAGTGGATAGGAAATTTACCATTCCGCAAAATGCTCTGCATTGCTTTATGTTTTTCGGTGGTGCCATATTCTGAATGGCCTGACACTTGTCTTTCATAGGAGTGTAACAAGCTTTGCCATTTTTGATCATAAATTTGAGACCCATATGAATTAATTGATCCCTAAAGAATTGGCACTTATGCACTGATATTTTCAGTCCGAATTTTATCAGAACTTTGAACATGTTCACGAGTAGTTCAAAGTGTTCTGGAATGGTGGAGAATACCATTGCGTCATCCATTATGATCTTATATTTGTCTCTGTCACTAATTAGGTCATCATTAAAGCATTGATCAACAAATTGCTGCCAAATTTGGGGGCTCACAGACATCCCCATCCCCATGCGTAAATAGTGGTATGTAGGACTACCATAAAAGGGAGTAATACCACAAAACTGTTGTGAGGACTCTGCTAGCCTTAAAGTGTGAAATGCATCCCTCAAATCAATTGTGCTCATTACTTCGCATTGTACACTGCCTATTGACTCTATGCAGTCTCTTACTAGTGGAAAAGCATGATTAATTCTCACTAGTCTATCATTAAGAACTCTAAAGTCAGTACAAACCCTAAAAAGGTTTTGTTGTTTTCTCTTAACTAAGAGTACCGGTGAGCTGTATCCGGTTAGACCTTTCTTGATAATGCCTAAGTGCTCAAGTCTCTTCATTTCTCTGTCTATGACTTTTTTGTGTTCTTCTCTGATTGCGAATGGTCTCACGAAGAATGGCGTTTCATCTCTTAATTGTAGATGAACTTCAAAATATGGACATGTACCTATTTCGTCTCTGAGACTAAATGCTTCTTTATACTGTTCAAGTAGGAGTAAGAATTCGGTTTTCTGATGTTCATTCAATATTGATTCCTCTAGTTTGATTTTAGATTTTAATATCTCTATGTCTGACATTTCTCTGCGTGGGTCATCTTTATCCATCCATGGATATTTGTCATCTTTTTCACTCTTATTTGTATCACTTACATCTTGTATTTTTGTAACCACTAGTCTTGGCGCTTGTTTATGACTGTATTGTTTTTCTATTGCTAGTGGTTCTGTACTCAGGGTCTTTGTGTTCATTGTAACACTATCATGGTTATTTACCATTATTTTCCTGAGTTCTTTTCGTATATCATTTTCTGTATCAAGTGGTATGGCTATCCCCTTGGATCTTATGTCCAGGTATGCCATGACTTCGTTTTGTTCTACGTATACCTGTATATCTTCATTGTTTTGTATTTGTATACGAGTTTTATTGTTTATGATTTCCACTTGAGTGGGTATAAATGGCATTGTTTTATCACAAATATTTCTGACATATATAATGCCTTTGCCATTGAAGTCTTTATCTGTTTGAAATGCGCATTCATCGAATTTCATTTGTAAGGTCACGCACTTGGATTCTCTTGGAGCTATTTCTATTTTGTGTTTTGTAACCATTGGTACACTTATTTGTGTGATATATATTACGCTATTTGCGTAATCTTGCCATGCAGACAGTTCCTGTAGGGTATTTTTACCCAGTAATATACCGCATGCTGCGGTAGTGTCACATACCAATAGCTGTATCTGCATTTCTATGCCTTGAATTTTGATAGGTGTTTCTATCCAGAATTTGCATTCTATAGTCCCGTTACCTGTATTGATACGCATATCATTTGATATTGGGACTTTAGGCAATAATTTTAAGCCATTACACCTTTCATAGAACTGCGTTGGCATTAGTGAAAATGTGGCTCCATTGTCTATTATTATTTTCACTGGATAAGTGCCCATTATTAATCCTTCTACTTCGTTTTCATCGTGATATACTATGCACTGATATTGACCCTTCTTTGTTTGTACAGTATTTCCTTTTTGACCTGTAAAATACATTGATCTTATTGGTTCTCTTTCTTGATTTGATTTATGCGCATATTGATATGTTTCTGTTTCAATTATATCATCTATTTGTCTTGTTTCAGTGTCTCTTAGTTCTTGTTTCAATATTTCGTCTGATGCATCAGTTATCTTTATATTTTGATTTTGTTCAATTCTCTCATATACCGGAGTTTTAGTTGTATAGTGTCTATACATATGGTAAGTTTGCTCCCTGGGGGAGGCCCTACCAGACTTAAACTCGGTATCTTCTTTGATGTCTATTTGACATTCATGTCTATCATTATAGAACTGTTCCACTGAATTGTCTAATTCGTACATTTCTTTCATTGTATCATTGTTTTCTTCGTAATTATCGTACGTAGTATACATATCAATGTTCTGTTTGCAATTGCTAGTATCTTCATTATCATGCGCTTCTTTATGTGAATAACATTTGTGGTTGCAACCTGTTTCACTTTCTATTTCACATATAAAATTGTATGTCTCTAGAGGATCTTCATATAAACCGTATTCAATTTCGTTGCTCAAAGGAGCGTATAGATCATCATCGTTGTTATCGAATTCTGTATTTTCTCCTACATGTTCATTTTCAGCAAAATGTTGGTATACGAAGAGCATTTTATCAATTCTGTCCTCTTCTTCGAGAACTGTATGATTGTAAAATTTTGCTTCTTTCTTTATAGCTTGCTCTCTAGTTTGTGGGATAGCGTCATATTCTTCTTGACTCTTGTTAATTGTAGGAGTCTCATCGACGCTATGAGGCTCCGGTACTATAAATTTTGTTGATTTGCATTTTCTCCCACTATGCCCATTTTATTGCAAAGTTCGTTTATAGTTTGTTTTGCATATAGGCAATATCTTTCTAGGTGGCCTGCCTTGTGACATATGGTACAAACATGTCCTTGTTCTTGTTGACCGTGGTTCTGAGGTGGGGGTGGTGGATTTTGTTGTTGGTGTTCATAATATTGACCTTGATATGGATTATTATATCCATATTGATTATTATAACCGTTCGGATTATTGTAACCATTCTGATTATCATAGTAGTATTGCTCATTACCATAGTAATCTTGGTTATTATTGTATTGGCCTCTGCCGCGGCCTCCGCCGCGACCTCTGCCGCGGCCCCGGCCTCTACTGCGGCCACGGCCGCCACCCCTTCCTCTCCCGCGGCCTCTCGGTCGCCTTGGAGCGGAGTGGTAGTCATTATAATCCTGTCTTTCTTGGTTTTGATTTTGATATTGATTTTGGTTTTGACCACCTCTTTGATATCCACCTCTACCTCTTGGTCTACCTTGGTGTCTTCCTCTACCCCTGCCACGTCCCCTACTTCTATTCTGTGAATAGTCTCTATAATTATTATTTTCTTGATTGTAATAATTATCTTGCGTTTCTTGTTGATTTTGGCTATGGGGTGTGACTGAGGTGACCTTTTGTGAATGGTTACCTTTGGGGAGGGATTTAGTCGTAATCTCGGCTTCTATTTGTAAATGTTCTAAATGTGCTAACACTGCGGGGTTAGTTTGAACAGTAGCCGGTTTGTATATATCGGCTAATTGCCTTCCTACTTGTACTGCCGCCTCCAATGTTGCTGAGTTTATTAATCCCGCTTCTATTTGAGGTGGCATACTTTCTTTGAATTTTTGCAATACCTGTACTTCTGACATTTTCAACATTTTACCCAGGGATTTTACTTCTTCTGCAAATTTGTTAATATCTTCTTTAGCTGGGTCAAAGGATAGTCTATTCCATGAAGCTATTTGTTGCTTATGGGTTCTTCCATGTTTGTTAAATCTAGCTAAGAATTTTGTCTCTAGCTCGTTTATATTATTGCAATTAACTCCGGTTTGTTGAAACCAGATTTGAGCTATATCCAGCATTATGATACCGAACATTTGTTTCTGTTCATCAAATGTATTTATTGTACCTGCATTCTCATGGAAACCTATATAATGTTCAAACTCTAACCATTTATTTGGCCCATCCTCAGGTTTTTGTCCATTATACGGTTTCGGTATCAAAAACATTTTATCTGCTGGTTTTGCTTTTCTTTGATTTCTATTCTGATTTGTCAATAAGGTAGCAATATCTGCAAAACCTTTTTCTATTTTCTGGATGCGGATTTCTTCATCTCGTTCATCCCATAGGAATTGATCTAATCTTGTCTTATACTGTCTCTCTGTCTCTCCCGGATTTTTTGGTAATCTGGGGTCTTCAACAAAGTTATTTTGATTTGGCGTCATTAGAGGTACAGGGTTTGGTAATCCCTTGACATTAATTGAGTGTGACCTTGTGTCATTTTGGACTGGTACTACCTTCCGTGGTTTTGGTATGGGAATATCTTGGCCTTTTATATCAGGGTCTATTCCCTTAGGTCTTTTGTTTTGTTTTGTACTATTTACGTGCACCGCACACTGAAATTTTAGTTTTAGTGCATCTATTTCTTTTTGGTGATGTGCTATTCGCTGTGCTGACTCAGTCGTATTATCTGACTTATTTCTTAATACCTTTAGAGCTTTTGTCAGTCCGTCTATTTGTTCTTTAATAGCAGTCATTCGTTCATTTTCTAAACCCATATTCGCTTTTGCGCTCAATATTTCTTTCGCATTTTCTGCTAATATTGATTCGAATTCCTGTCTTTGTTTATCTGTTATACTTCGTAGTTGCCTTTCATATTGCTCTTTTTGAGATCTGAAATTCTGAGAAATAGCTTTTTGAATTTCGGCATTTACCTCTTGTTGCGTGCTGAGGTTTTGATTAATTTTGGCCATTGCAAGCATAAGAACTAGTTCTGCCACAATATGTTCATTTGTTTTCTGCTGTGTGTCACCTGTAGAGGGGTTTACCCCTTTTGTTTTTGGTCTGGCCCCTCTATTTATCGGTGTTGATGTCCGCGGTGTCGTATTGCCTGAAATGGAAGGTTTATTATTTTCATCACCCTGTTTGGGTGTAACCTGCAAATTAATGTCATTGTCATCATTAATATTATCACCAGGCGGATTTTGTTTGGGGGTTGTTTGATTTTCTGGGTCTTTTTCTGGTGAAGGTGTCCTTTCTCTCTCTGGAGAATTGACTGCTTGCTTTAGGGGAATTAACTCAGGTGCCTTGCCAGCCTGGTTTTCATCCTCTTCATTTTCATCTCCCTCTAAAGTATCAGAATCTGTATCTTGGTCAAAACTGGCGGGTATTACGGTCTCATCTTGCTCATTATATTCATCTCCTTCTTCTACATCGGCATCCTCCCATTCTTCTTCATCATCATCGTAATAGTTTTGTTCATACTCTGTAAGAAATGTGAGATATTGAGGCATATTAGGATGATGATCCACTGGGAGGGACCATATAAACTCTGAAATAAATGTATTCGGAGTTATAGGATGTTTGGTCCGTATGAGTACCTGCAAAAATTCATCAAATTGTGGGTGGTCCGCGATACCCACAGATAGATGCGCATATTTTCCCAAATATGTGTTTAATTTGCCAAGTATATCTGTTCTCTGCGCGAAGAGATCTCCCACTGACGGGTCAACATCGAAAAGACGGGAAATGGTAAGATCTTGGCGGTCTAGCTTATGGGGGATGAATAACCTTCTAATCTTACCTCATTTTCTCCCGTAGCGTACGTTGCGTAATGTAGATTCTCATCTACACCATCCGTATCTGTGCCGTAATATACCGTATCCTCGTCCGTAGGATCGGTTTGGGTTTGTTCGTTTGAAGCCTCTGCATATAATGTCATTGGGTCAAACGGTGCTATTGGCTTGGATGGGTCTATGTCACTGTATAAAGTATCTAAATTTGGATATAATGCACTCGATTCTTGTTGTGGAATCAATGCTGAAAAGTTTATTGTTTGTAAAGGATCATCGCCTTCTGACCATTCGCCATTTTCTTTTCTATTTTGACTTTTCTAAATTCACGTGCCATCATAAATAGTCACTATCTATATTTCAATATCCATTAAATTATTATTTGCTGATTTATTTTATATACACCAATGTTCACTTTTTAGATTGATTTTCTTTTGCTGTCTCCGTTTGAGTTTGTTTATCCCTCTGTTGTTCCGGTTTGGTCTTTTTCACCTTCTGTTTCTTCACCTTCTTCACTTTACCTCTTTCTTCTACCACGGGGTTGGCTTCAGCGCGGGAAAATGCTCTTGCGGTGTCTGTTGCAATATGTGACCGCGGGATAGTTCCCCTCTTTTCCTCCTCTGTAGTTAACAATTCTGGTAGGTGTTCCTCTTCTGAAGAGGTGTCGTCTGGGATATAATTGGCTGCCATGTTTATACTATGGTATGCATCCTTTAGGTCAAGAGTTTTCATAAATTTAAAGTTTTCACTTTCCGGTAATATTGTCATTATCGGTTCACAATTTTAGTCATTATAATTTTCCTTGGCTAGCCAACTTCTATACTTCTTGTTTTGGATCTTACTTTCGAAGATTCTTTGTCTTCTCGCTCTAGCGCCTAGAGATCGTGTATTTCTTCCATATACGTAGTAGGGAACTTCTGAGCTTACCTCTCCCGAGGCTGAAGCGCCCTGGCGATAATGATCAATATGATGAGCGTTAGGAGTAGTGCTTTGGTGTTGAAGGTGTTGTTTTGTCCGTGGCTTCGACGGACCTGAGTGAAGGGTAAAGCGGCTTCTCCTGCTCTGTTCTGCCCCCGCCGGAATATAATTCGCCTGATGCGCGGGCGTCTGAGGAACAGGCGGAAGTGGACTTGGGGCATTTAACTCAGTTTCCCAATCGGAGTCCTGATCTTTTCCGAAATTTCTGATCTTAGATGTAGGGTAGTCTCCCCAATCTTCTTTTTCTTCTTGTTTCTTTACAAATCTTGCATTCGTCTCCTGCCTAATGATCGGTTCTTCGGCACTCGCCGGTTTATGTTTTGTAACCTTTTTGACTATGCAAGGTCTCTCCTGTTTAGGAGGTGTGATGTTGGAAGTTGGTACTAGATTTTGTACTAACCTGGGTGTTTTTATGTTGTCTCCATGAGCAGTGTCTTCGCAGTCGTAAAATATATCGTCTTCAGGATCGACGTCTAGTACGACTAGGTCGCAACTGTCATTTTTCTGCTCCGTTTTTTCCAGTTTTCCTTTGTCCAATTCGTATTTTAATACGATTTGTGTGTGGCAATCCGTTATGTCCGTTAACTCTCTTTTTATCTCCTGTATTTTATCATTGACAGTTTTCACCTGAAGTATGAATTTATCGTTTTGTCCCTGCTGCAACAATTTTCTTAGGTCCTGATTACAGTTATTATGCAGTCTAGCGAATGTTACAATGAGGTTCCTATATCTTTGATTCTGCGTGGTAATAATGTTGCACAGATGCTGAATTGCCTTTCCGTGTGAGTTGGCAATTATTTTAGATAAAATAACATCAATTTCTTTTTGAGATACTGCTCTGGGATTTGAGAACTTCTGTATAAAGTTGAACAGGGTTGCTCCTAGTTCTGTTGCTCCGGCTAATGGATTTTGATCTTCTATATCTTGAATATCATCTAAAGTTTGTAAAAATACCTCTGATTTAAGGAGCTCCGGATCTATCCCTGCCCATCTATCTCTGGTTTTCTCTTTCTTTACTTCTTGATACACCTTTTCTTTTTCTAACAATTTGTTCTTCTCCTTTATAGCTTCTTGTTTTCTAACTTCCTCCTTCTGCCGCAAAATCTGCCAAATCGGTTGTCTTTGAAGGGTTGGATTATTCAAAGGAGCATTTAGCAAGGATTTAGTTTGCTTCCTTGCCCTTCCTTTTACGGTCTGGATCCTACACCTCTGTCCTTTTGAAAGCCGTCTCACATTTTCTATAGCCTGAAGTGTAGCTATGAAGACATCTGATTTCTGGTTATGGTGTAGTGTTTTATGTAAATCCTTGAGAAAAATCACGGTTTGTAAAAACTGTCCGGATACTTTTCGTATAGATTGCGTGAAACTAAAAATGTTGAACGGAAAATATTGGAACTTTCTAAGGACTAGTCCGCATCCTACTCCGGCTAGGATGATATATATTGGTATCACTATTGCGAGTATTATACCTAATATTGTTTGTTCCACGTTTGATTGTACACAATCTGTTAATATTTTGTCCAAAAATGTGGATGTGTTTGTAACATCCATTTGTCCATTTTTTGTATTACTCTAACTTCGGCTATTCGCCGGTTATTATTTCAAAATTACAATATATTACGTATCTGTAATTTTCTTCGGCACACGCCGGTAAATTTTCTCTAATTTATACTGTTATTCCATTCTAAATATTCGATCCTAAAACGTTCTTAGGCTAGGACCTCCATGTGGTAAGTAGCTAAGCCGGGCTGCGGTTACTGGCTGTCGGGCGTGCTACTCTCTGCTTAGTGCGTCTACTCTCTGTGGTAGCTAGGGCTCTAATGCCCGCTTGGGGTTATGTATTAAGGCCGCTAGGGGTGCTATGGGCGGAGCCTAAGCTCGTAGCCCGTAGTATCCCCGGCATAAAGAAAAGAAAATCAAAGTAAAATAATACCGACATTGATGATATTCTAGGTTTTTGGCTTTTTTGGCACAATTGCCAAAGAGCCTACAGAATCATGAATTGTCCATCGTCGTTGTCGTCATTGTTGTTGTTGGCATTAGTGTTGTCTGTGCAGAGCCACCCTGAGCACACTATTGATCACAGACTTCTTACCTGACATACACATGCACCAATGCCCAATCTCAAAGCCTATCAAAAATTATGTTGATGTGTCCATTATTCTCAAATTGGCAGCCATATTTGTGCTTTTCTGTGAACCTTTCTCCTGGACATGCAATTGATGATACAAACTTCATATTTGGCTGCCTTATGCATCTGTGTACCCTCTTTATTCCCTGTAATAATAACCTTGATCCCACCAATATTTGCAGTTTGACAGCCATATTTGTTTTTTCAGAGGTGTTATTTGGGATTTGATCTTAGACACTTTATTTGTATCCACATGACAGTGTAACCTATCTTGGTTAATGATATTGCCAAATGAGCTCAGGTCCACACGGACCTATTTTTCCTATTAATCTACCAAATCTACCTAATTTACTAAAGTTTCCAGACATATCAATTGACCTTCTTTGCTGTTCACCTGTTGTTTTTGAATTGCAATCAATTTGAAAGTAAGCTTCTGGGTCATGTTTTGCTGCAATGACTGAATTCAGTCTTGAACTAAATTTCATCATTTGCTTGAAATTAGTATTATCATGAACTGAAAATCAGTTTTAACTGAAAATCAGTTTTAAAGTCAGACAGTTACGTCTGGAAAGTTAGGTAGAGATTGAAATAGGAAAAACCTTCATTAAATTAAAAAAAATTATCTCTGTTACAATGAAATCGTAACGTTTTTATTTGCATTTCTAAAATCCGCATTGCCAACGCACATCATGGGAAAGGACACTGTATCACTCACCGTGCTGATTTGTGTGATTTGACTACTCTGGCTGCTTTGGCTTGAGACAATGCTGTCGTCATCCTGCAAAGAGAAGGGAAAAAGTGTCAAATATTTGTGAATCCATCTAACGTTGTGCAAGAGCAACATGTACGCGAAGAATCATTTTAAGTTATCACAATTAAAGTTATTCGAACTTGATGTACCGCAATCATCGTAGTAATCCACGTGGAGCCATCTCTGATGTCCCACATAGGGCTGGTACCAATTTTACACCTTGGTCTGTGATTGAGACACTGCCCAACTGCCCTGTCCGGGAATAGAACCCGGGTCGCCTGCGCAGCAGTCCAGAACGCTAACCACTACACTACGGGGCTCACAAGTACGCAGAAATTGAACTGAAAACACAGGGGGTGGGATTGGATCTGGATTTATTCGCCTGATTAGGACTTATTCGCCTGATTAGGACTTATCTGCACACAAATCATAAGCCCCATTGTAACTCCCATTGTAAAAATTTGAATTTTTGACACACTTTTGTAGGTAAATGTAAGCATGCAGTGATCTGTATCATGTTTAGGTCGGACCTATGACACGTACAGGTCCGACTGAAAGACTACACGGGTTGTTACATGTTTACATTTAGCGACAAAACTGCGTTACAAATTGAAATTGTTACATTGGTAAAGAGTTGTCTACCGATAAAAGTTCCATTAACTGATTACAAATTTTATTGAACCTTAATAATTGATGTATTTCTGATCAATTTTAGTCATTGCTTTTCCAAGAAATACAACATACACATGTGTAATTTACTATTCCCAGAGAGATCATGGTTTGTTCATGGATTTATGGGGATGAGATCATGATTTGTGTAAGAAATTCAAAGTACGATGAAAACTTTATTGATTGGACCAAGTGCACCTAATTTTGACTAGGCAGTCATTTCAATCACCCTTACATGAAATGCATGATATAGTTTAATGATGTATCATAGTTTCAAAACATTAATGGTATTACAACATGACTTTTTACCATTTTCAACCACAAATCACAATCCAGCTGTCACACATGTCCTAATCAGGCGAATAAATCCGGATCCGATCCCACCCCCTGAGCAGAGATTAGAAATATTTACCACTGAAGGAGCAGCGGAAACGGATGAAACAGAGGACATGACTTTATGAAACAAAGTCAAAAGTCTCCAGAAGATCCTGAAATGACGGAAAATAGATCTAGCGGATTTTAGAAATTTGAGAAACAGCATGGTGATCTCTCTTCACTTGCCCACGAATTATGTTGGACAAACACACATGATACACTATTTACCTAGTACAAACGGATCTACAACTGTTTCCTCGTCGAAATGAATAGAAATTACAATAATATCCAATCTAATTTCGCCAATTTAAGAGAAAAACTGATTTATGACATCAAACTTACGCGCTTCTCAATGTTACGTCACAAAAAATGGCGCTATTTGCCACTTCCGGGAATTCCTCTTGAATTCCTTTTCCTCAGGCCGTGATGTTGCATCTCGAAAACCGTAAGTTTGCCACTTTCATCTTTTGGTTTTGATTGGTCACATTCGATTGACAATTTGGGCGAGCTGTTTGGCGAGTTAATTTTTAATTTTACAGCATCTCCCAACAAGGGCGTGCGGATCTCCCACACTGAGCTACAACCTCGTCATGCATCAATGCACCTCATGCTGTACCTAATTAACCTTTTGTTCTATTGAAGCCTGCCCTTAAAGCTGAACTTCCGTTACTTTTACCGAAAAAACGTTTGACAAAAAATATATTCCCCATCTGATGCACTTATAGGCACCAGACAGGGAGGCATTCTGAACAAGTTTTCTTTTTTGGTGTACCTCCTCTTTATTATTTTTGCTAATAAGGTCACATCATACACACACCTTTTGCAATTAGCTATTGCAATCAATCAACTGGTGACAGTTTTCAACACTGTGCAGTGTTGATTGTAATTGAAGCACAATGCATCTCACACCTTTCACACACAGTGCTTGCATGGTCCTGCCTAGATCATCTATAAAGGGATTTTGACTCTCAAATTCAGTTATTTCTGCTCTGTCTCTCCATGAGTGAGGGTCTCTCCTCAGTACACACAGTGCACAGTCTATATCCACAATAGAAATGACCCATGTTGTTCCTACCACTGCCAACTTACAAATGCCAGAAATACGACCCTTTTACCCTTATTTTCCGGGAGCTCAGCTTTAACCCTCAAAATCTATCCCATAATTTAGCAGTATTTTTCGTGAAGCATCACAACTCCGTTGTAGCAATAAAACGTAAACGCACTCCAATTCAAAATATTACAAGAGAAAATTGAAATTTGGTAAATCTAAATGTGGAGTAGGGGTTGCAGACGAGTTGGAAAAGAGCTCGCCACGCACTCTCACAAATACAATCGAATATAAAAGTTAATCACGAGTCCACATTGCTCATTTTTAGGTGGAGGCTTAAAGCCAGTTCTCGGACAGGTGCGCGCGGTCTTCGGACTTTTTGCACCTCGGCCCAGGGACCGTCGGCCGCAGCAAGGGACCGTCGGCCCGTATCAAAAGGCTTGTCGGCCCAATTGTCTTTTCATTCCATCTATCAATTATTTTATTTTATTCCTTTTGTCAATTATGTTATTTCTTTCATTTCTTTTATTCATATTGTCACTTTTAAACTGGAAAACAGTTGGAAGTGTTGATTACCTGTTCAAAGGTAACACCTTCTTGTGTTTGACACTTTGTAACACCTGAAGAGTGCTGCTTCTGCCATCCTGGGTCTGCTCTCTCTGGAGGTGAGATGGAGACTGATGATGTGACAGAGAATGCAGGCCCTTTTATTTGTTCAGGAGAGTGACAGGCATTAACACTCTTAAAAGTGTCACTGGTACATCAAAGACATTAAAGAGGTGTTAATTTGGTCAACACCTTCGTTAATGGTCTCCAATTTTTAATATATTTACAATCTCTTTCCTTCTTTGGAATAAGAGTTATGATACCACAACTTGCAGACTTATGAAGATAGCCTTCTGAGTAAGCATGCATAATCGCATTATAATATAGATTAGCTAGTCTGGGCCAAAACATTTAAAAGAATTCCGTGGTCAGCCCGTCGAACCCCGGGGTCTTACCGTCTTTCATCCCTTTCAGCGCAGCACCCATTTCTACAATTGTAGGAAGTTGTTCAAGTGAAACTTTATCTTCAGGTTTGAGTTTAATGTCTGTATCATTGCTAATATTAAACTGAATATCATTATTTGCTTTGTAGTATAAAACTTAGCTTGTTCCTTCAAAATAATGCTGGGAGATCGGGAAATAGATCCATCAGGCAGATACGTAGCATTCATAACCTTTCCTTTAGCATTCGATTTCTCTAATGCAAAGAAATATTTCGAGCTTCTTTCCCCTTGATCATGCCATTTACTTCGAAATATAGTCCCGTCTGGGGTTTTTTTGCATGTAAGCTTCTATTTCTGTTATCGTATTTTGATAATTCCTCTCTGTTGCGCTATCTGCATCAGGAAGCACCTCAATCTCGCAGCGAAGCCTTTCTAGCCTTTGACATAGTTCCAGATATTTTTCTTTACCTTTTTTAGCGCATCTAACACTGAAGCTTTTACTGAAATTTGTAACATCACTTTTGAACATTTCCCATTTGAGACCAGGGTTAGCATATGGATACTTATTTGATGTCTCATCCAAAATCTTATTAATCTCCATGACGTAAGAGAGGTAGGCTGGCTGTCCAGCTACAAATGAAGCGGGGGTTCCCCGCTAGGGGCGCCACTAGGGCGGCAACGTAT
>JBCAUI010000574.1:0-10430 GCA_038406195.1 Haplosyllis anthogorgicola
CGACTGGGTTTATTCCAAAACAGTGTGCGCATAGTTTTATAGTATGTCCTATGACCCTACAGGTTGTAACGCACGTGCGCGCACAGTTTCTTCGTAAGAAACTTATACGTCCAATGTACAACATTTGTTGTATGCGGGGTTTGGTACTTGTACTGGATTTGACCCCGTGGCGCTGTTGGGGTTAAGTCATAAACATGTTAAAAGTTTTCCAGTCAAGTGGGATGCATTGTCTAAAAGTAAATCACACTGTTATTGTTGTCCGAGCTCTCGAGATAATGCTGAAATGAGTCAATAAAAAATAGAATTCTGATTTTACTCTTGGGTGGAATAAAGTTTACCAATTTTACTAAAGTTCTGAATAGCTAAAGGCTTGACATCTTTATGTGCGATTTGTTCTAACAAGGGTCATTGCCGCGGCTAATGCCCCGTCCAACAATACAAACTTCTGCATTTTTTATGGGATTTTAAAGACGAAATTAGAAAGTGTCCCCAACTGTTTGAAACTGCCCCCAATCCCTATTAAAACATGTTTAAAGTAAAATGCATTCAAGTCCTAGGACCCCACTCCGTCGACAAAATTTATGGATCTGTTACTTGTTAAGAATTGGCTTGAATACATTCTGAGAACTCACTCGCTAACACGCGCGAAAATGCACGGACAGACAAGCACGCACGCGCGAAAGCAGTATTTAGGCTTTGACTAAACTTTTGACTATTCAAAATAATGATTTACAGCTCACTTAGCATATTGTTTCAGGATGAGACGATCCGCTTGATTTACTCTTATTCGTCCAACACTTACCTCGGGTACCACGGTCCGGACAGGAGAGGAACAAAGAGTGTGCAGCTCATTAGGGTCATGTCGACCCAGGGTAACCTGCCGGACAATGCGCAGTACTATGACTTCCACATGGATCTCGTAAGTCTTTATTTTATCATACTACTAACAAATGTAAGGCGCAAATCTGTCACGAGACTGGTATGATTGAACCAGTTTCCTACCTCCTGATTGTCTATGAATGCATTGCCTAATTGACACAATTTTTCAACCTGGTATCCTGGCCTGTTTTAGAATGAGGGGATTGGAACTGTATGAGTGGACATGTATTTGAGGTGGAGGGGGGTCGGATGGGGACTTTACTGGGGTATGGTTTTTTCCATGCAAAGCATGGGTTCCATCTAGTTATGCCAAAAAGTTACATTATGGCGTCAATGACCTGGAAAAAACTCATCACTTTACTTTTCAGGCATATTATTATCCACACCTCTTAGACTTTGAAAGAGTAGGTTTTCTGTTAATTCTGATAACCATTAAATATTTGCAAGTCGACTTACTGAATTCGTGAGGGAATATCTCGCTTTTTAATTTGACAACTCAGGTCTCAAGATCATAAAGAACCAAACGGAAGAAAATAGGGACAATGTCCGTTAAGTTTGTCTCTCACGATATTTTACAATGTCAATTCGATTGTCTCGCGGCCAGAGAGCTGTATCCTGGGCAAAAATTTCCGCCACTGAAAGGGAAAAAGCGAAAAGTTTTGATTGTCTTATGTTGGCGGACAAGCGTATGTCAGTTTTGCCTCGTCCTACATGATTATTAAAAAAATATCCAGTAAATGGTAAACACTATTAAGTCTTTTCGTCGTAACCATTACTGTAGTACAAGGTTTTCAGTTTATTTGATTTCCTATTGACCAATATTTTTTGTTTATATTTATTGCAGCACACCGTCCCGACAGATCACACGTCGTATTTCTGCGCGATCCGTTACCCACCGTTCTTTCAGACCAAACGCCATGTTGTTGCAGTAAGTCTTTTGACTAAATTTTCATCTTCCCTAAGCAAAATAAAATAGTTATTATAGCCTGTCTTGTTAAGACCATGACAATCTGTAGACCAGCACCGTTTCCTGAATCCGGAGCCTCTGTGTATTCTCCAACGACTATTTTTCTCTTGAAGAAGAAATCCAGTGTATGGGGCTGTTTAGCAGGCTGCTGATAACGCTTCTTGGATCATTTTCTTTTGCGAGAAAGCCTCCAATCGTCTTTATTTTATGTCAACTGTAAAATTATACGAATAATCTCAACAGGAATATTACAGCTGCAGATAATTGTTGTGAAATTATGTATGTAAATACACACATAATGCAATATCAGCCTTATTGTTATTACTTATATATATCACCTACAACAAGCATTGTTTTATCACTACACAATTATATATTCGAACCTCAAAGAGATGATCTCATCCTTTATTGTAATTTGAGACTTAATAGAAACTGTTTTTATTCACTACAACTTTATTGGTTAAAGAACATTCATTCGTGCACCATTGTCACCTGTAAACAGGGATTCATTACTCGCATTATAAAATTCCATTTCACACCTGTAGTTTGAGACTCGGATAACGCCGGGTATGCAGGGCACGGTGCACCACATGACGCTGTACGGCTGTTATGATGACCCGCAGCAGAGGACCGGTAAGTCGGTCGGCGACCAGTGGAATTGCTACGATGAGGCGACCAACATGCCGGCCATGCAGTGCACCAGCGCCATATTCGGATGGGCCATAGGGGCTGAGGTGAGTACTCAAAGTTTTCGGGTATTTTTTTTAACAGTTGCTTTAGTTATCAAGTCAAAGTTTTTGGGCCTTTTCTAAAAGGTGTTTTGATTTCAAATCAAATAAATAGAATAGGGTGTTTGTTCGGCTTTGAGAAAAAGGGTGAAAGCTGGAACTCATAAAAGTGTGTCTGTACCCTAATGTACTGTCCAGCCTTGAGAAAACGTACACCACCTTAAATTCATGCAAATTTAATGTAGCAACGGTCGTAGGATGGAATGGTGGAATAACGTACCTGTGTGTCTGTGTGGCAATAATCACTGAGAGATTCAAAACATTTCTTGTAAACTTATTCTAAATATCTTTGTTACTGTAGGTGTTTTACTTTCCTGAAAACACTGGATTTCCTATTGGAGGACCAAATCAGCCAAGTTACATGTTTCTTGAAATCCATTACGACAATCAAGGATTTAGAAACGGTAGGCGAATTAAACTTGTTAACTTTTAATTGACTAAAATATTTAATTACCGGTCGCGTTCAGATAAAATTGGAACTGAAAACTAAAGCCTAAACTAAAGCCTGAGATTGGTCATCAAAATTCTAATGGCAAATGCCGCTGGCAGTGCATAGCTTGACCAGTTCCCGGCCGACCACTGTAGCTGAGTAATCGCTGGCTCGGTTAGCACTTGCCTGGGTGACGATCCACCAGTGGATGGTCATCATCCTAGGAAAACTGAGCATTCTCAGAAATCCAACTAGGAGTACCAGTGGCTCCAAAATGGTTGTATGCTGTTCTTACGAAAAATTTCCGGAATTTCTGAGGACTTACCCCATCCACGATAATTACTAGTTGAAGCGTCCCGACTTTTCTCCCCAGTCTCCCAAGGAGAAATTCTGTATTCACCCCATGTGACTTAAGGTTTTTCGTTAACCTGTGTATTCACATTTTCTTACACTCTAGATTTGATTGATTCCTCTGGTATCAGACTGTGGATAACTCCTACACTAAGGGAGTACGACACAGGGATAATGCAGATAGGAGCGGCGATTGGTCCTGATTTCCAGGTGGTTCCACCCAGACAACAGTCGTGGACGACTCACGGACATTGCTCCAGTAACTGCTTGGAGGAGGTAAACTGACAAATTTATTAGCCAAAATTTACTGAGACTATCCTTGAAATTTTATTGATAGATTACGAGTGCTTTCTCAAGATTAGTTAATATTGCACAATTAAAGAGTAAGCAGCAAGAAATGTTGATCTTTACTTCTAAGAGCCCAGTTGAATTGCACTCAGAGTGAATGTTTCTGCGTGTAGATCTGTTTCACCAGAAATGATAACTGTGCGTTCTTATTGCCAAACGGGCAGCTAGGTGGTTATTTTTTTCTATGAGGCGAGATCCTATTCAAAAGGCATAACATCACGCTAATTGGCCAAGAGAAACGCGCAACTTGCACTACATTATGACGTTACTCACTCTGATACCATTGTGAAGTCAGCAATTTTGTAAAGAAACTTCTGACACTGTTTGGAGTGTTTTCTTTTGCCATTGGAAACTTACGATAAATGAGGGCATAAAAGCGTTCATTCGTAGCTATTAAGGGTCCTGGTTTGTAAAATTTATCTTTCACTTGAATAGGCGATGGCGAACGAACCAGAAGGCGTGAACGTCTACGCGCATCTGTTACACACGCACGGAACGGGTAAAAAGGTGAACATCCACCATTACCGTGGAACTCAAGAGCTTCCACCTATTGCCACGGATGCGAACTTCGACTACAACTTCCAGGAAGTGAGACTAATGAAGGAACCAGCCAAACTGAGACCAGTAAGTGTTCCCAACTAATAATTGCCCTGAAACTCAGTTGACTCATTCGGGCAAAATCGTCGAAAAGCTCTACCTGCATGGAGATGTAGTTGTTAGCATGAAGCGAGACGATGCATGTGATCCGGATTCGATATCCGGGCGGCATAGAGACGCAGGACAGTGTAAATCATAACTATCATCACACTCTGGTGTAAAACTTGTACAAATCCTTCATGGACGGGTGTAAATCAATGAGCCTTCTGTTTATTTCAGGGAGACAGTTTGATGGTGAATTGTGATTACGATAGTCGAAGTAAAAGTGACATCATCCAGGTGGGCAAGTCCGTTTATTCTTAACTGTAATAATTCCATCGGCTCGAAAAGAAATGACTAGTCGATTAAGATTTTGGAACAGTCAAAATTTAGTAACAAACCAAAGATTAAAACCATTCAATGTGACGAATTTCGACGACGTCTCGAATTACACGCAATTTCTTTAATTTATCACATCAACAATAAAACACTGAATGGTCAGTGAATGGCTAACATGCCGACTGTCGTCAGTTTAGTTGCAAAAAGATATGTGGATCGAAAATGACATAAGTAGTAATTTGACTCCGTAGTTTCCAACGGTGCTATTGTATCGCATCGAACTACGTTTCCCGCCCCCTTCAGAAAATCGAAATTATAAAAAAATGCAATCAGAGACCATATACCATAGAAATTTATGACTTTCATTGCTCTCTACCTACTTCCGTTGCCTTGTCAGAAACTGCCGTAAAGAAGTTGTGTCAGTTTCGTAAATGTGAATTGGAAATGCAAAGTTAACATTTTCCGATCACCATTCTCAAAAAATTCACCCAGTTAAACCTAATGGAACAAATAAAGCAGATCTGGCCATAGGTAAACCCAAATTAATTTTCTACACATTAACAGTTGGTTGTTCGCACAGATAAACAAGATCTGGCCTTATATGAACAAAAATAATTTTCTGAACAAAGTGTAACAGTTGAATGTTTATACATAGGGAGGTATGACGACCAGGAATGAGATGTGCTACGCTTTCATCCTCTACTACCCGGCCGTGGATCTCACTTGGTGCCTCAGCTATCCCACACCCAAACAGATGTTACAAGAGGGGGTAGCCGGAATGGGCAATGTTGTGTAAGTATGCAACGGAGGTTTCCTTAAAAAATTACCACTCTCAGAGGCAGGAAGACTGAGTCAACCTAGCTGGAATGCTAACTCACGGCCTCATACTTTCAAGTCCAATGCTTTAGCAATAAGTCTTTTGTCCCTGGCATAACACACGTAAAATTCTCTGAAGCATAAAATGATTGCCGACATAGTAGTCGTAAAATTCAAAGATTTCTTATTCTCCTTCACAGAGGTCCAGATGAGCCCGAGCCTGAACCCGAAGGAGAGCCCGAGCCTGAACCAAGGCCCGAGGGGTATGCCAGACCGGAACGGTACGCCAGAGCTGAGTCTCGTGCTTTACCACCAGAGGAAGAGGTGCACCCAATGTTAGGCCGACCAATGGATGGACTGTATACCATCACATCGGGACAATACAGGGGCAGGACTCTCAAACAGGTCAGTGTAAACATAAAACAATTGAGTAAAAATAATAACTGACTGGAATCTGAAAGTTTCCCGCTTTCTTACCTCAAAACGTCTTGTAAGAATCATGCTGATACTAAACACAAGATTGGGACAGCGAAAAATGAATTTCACTAGTCAATTTAGCAAGTACAACAGTAGTGAGGTGAAATAAACGCCAGACACTGTGCTGCCTGGAACACACGCAAAACCACACCTGTATCGGCACGTAATAAACGAATTTTCAATCATTTATATTTTGTTGTCAAACGAATGTACAAGTTTTTAGTTAGATTAAATTGAAATTGAAAATGTGACAACACTGTTTCTAGCGCCATGGCGTCATATAGTATCTTGTAACGTTGTTGTGTGCCGCCTTGATGTCAACACATTATCGAATTTCATTTAAGTTTAGCTTGAGCCACGTCTAGTCATCTTCATCCCCACAGGCATCGTTACACAACAATAATCACACCGTTATAATTTTTGTAGGTTTTGGACACATTAGACTGGAGACGAAGCGATGTCAGCAGGAAGTTCCAGAATTCCGTGCTGACCGGAGAAATGGGAGGTTTCTGTATTCACGAGAATCACAATTACGAGGTACGTTTTCATTTGAGTATCCAGGATTTTCCGTTGCGGCACAGACGTTACTGGGACTGGGTTGGGGGGGGGAAGACCCAACCCGGAGTTTTCGCACAAAATATTTGTACAAACGGCATGAAAAGTCGGGCAAATCCTTTTCCAGATGACACGCCCCCACCCGAATCCCGGATCCCCCCGGCGGTGATGGATTGGTCCTGTAAGGATCACGTGGATCACATAGCACTGCAATTGAAAATCAAACACAATACAATAAAATAAAATAAAAAAAAAATTGAACATAGTTCCTCAAAAGCCAAACTGTTAAAAATTTTGAAGTGCGGCGAGAAATGTAATACAAACTATAAGATAAAAAACTTAAGTGGAAAATGTAACATTTCATTGCCTACAACTTGTTTTTTTCTTTTACTTAATTATCGACATTTAACGAGTACACGAATTACCCATTTATGCAAATTAATTGGGTCAAAGGTCACTCGGAGGCAACTGCCTGTTTTGAAGGTGTTTGGGGGCAAAATAGTACCAACTTCCAGCCTCAATTCTGTGCACAGTAAACAGAGAAATTAGAATATTTTGACATTATTAGACAGTTTGGACACACATCTACAATTTGTGGTGAAATTTATTGAATAATTAACAAAATAAGTGGTTCAAATTGGTCCATGAAAAAACCCATGTAATGTCAATGGACCTCCAGTTGACCTCTGACCTAAATCAGTCAGCCAATCAGCGTTAATGGGCAATTCGTCTATTGCAGTCATCTGGAAAGATAGAAAATGTTCCCAACATCTGGTATCCATACAATGAACAGCAGCCACAATGCAAGTTTGGTCCACCTCCCACGACAACAACGACAACTACAACGGCGACTACGCCTTCTCCAGCCTCGTCAAACGGTAAGTAACAAAACTGTGTCAAGAGAATGAAAGATGTCAAGAAAATCGGTAATAAGGTCGTCAGAAAATGTGAGACTTTATAATAAAAATTGGCGGATCCAGAGGCGGCGCGGGAGGCACCCCATAGGCCGGAATTTTTTTTTCATTTTCATGTAGTTTTTGCCGTTTTTTAGCGGTTTTTCGAAAAAAATTGGGTTGGCAGCCCCCTATGGGAAATCCTGGATCTGGGCCTTTGTATATCTTGTCCATGTACCTTGTCCATGATTCAAAGCAATTTATATCAGGTGCGTACCTTTCTTTCTTGATCTCTGTCTTCCTCCAACATTAACAGCTGGATTTAGTTTTGGCTGTGACAAAAGGCATCTTCACGAAAAGGATTGCATGAATTTTCTAAATTTTATGTTTACTTGAAGTAATTTTCAATTCACAATATTACAAATTTATTCGTTCAAATAATTTATCTAATTAGTAATGAATCTACTTTCGTGAGCATGTCTATGAAATGAAATTATTTTCTTTGTCACAGCAAATAATAAGGGTGTCTGGGAATTTCGTAACTTGGCAAGAACAAACGAGGCAAACGTACTTTTTCCACTGGTGATAGGAATATTACTTCTATGCACGAATATTGTGGTGACAGTGTGTCGGAGGACATTTATCAAATGAAACAAACCGTTAGATAGAACTGACTTATCAAAAGGAAAATATCCTAATGGTCCGTCACGATGACTTAGACACCTTCAGCACTTTGCTGAACAGATGGAAATAATTCTCAAAATATTACGGAATACTGTCTATGTTTTTCACTCGACAGATGTGGACATTTTTCATCAGCCGGAACACTATTGTCGACTTGAATTTAATTGAGTTGAATAGTAGTGATTAACCGTCGCTAAGATTTAACGCAAGAACATGAATAACTGCGCTCCAACTCCAAGAAATTGATGCGATAAGTATGGCGTTACGTTGGCTTGTTACTTAACGGTAATAAACTAATATAATGCATAACGGTGCACTTATTCTGTTATTACGGTAAGCGATGGCCATTAAGTTCATGAAAACACCCTGCTTTCTGAAATTTGTTGGAAAATACCAGCATCTGAAGTAGCATCGAGATTTAAATAATGATACGATTTCGCATTGTGTACAGATTTGATTTGTGCAATCAGAATTTTGTAACCGATGATTTTAACATGTACTCTTTCTGTTGAGACTTATGTTTTTCACTCTAGTGAAATATTTACCATGTACACAATGAAAACAAAGTAAAGTTTAAACAAACTTGCAAAAACTGACAAAAAGTTATGCTCGGACAATTTTACTTGATAACATACAGGTAGCACAGGTAGGAGCTTTTGACCACGCACGCATTGGCATGGTTGAGTGGTCAGATACACAGACAAATAAGTTTGTAGTGAGGAAAATAATGTCAATTCATAGACGTGCTCACAATAGCAGATTCACTGTCAATACCAGTCAGATGTGTCGTTTTTGCTCATTTGGACCCTCAGTTAAAGATACAGCCTTTATATTTTGCAGTCATATGCATCTGTATACCCTCTTTATGTCCTGTAAAAAATACATTGATGCTGTTTATATTTCTAGTTTGGCAGTCATATTTGAGGGGTTTTTTTTCATTGATCACATTGGAAATTTGATCTTGGACACTTTGTATCCTTGTGGTATTGTGACCTGAATTGTCAAAGTATTGTGATAATGCCAAATGAGCTCAGGTTCATCTGGATCATTTTTTTTATCTGTTAACACTCTTTAGACATTTTTGAAAGTCACTTCGAAATAAAGCTATACAAGTTTGTAGGCATCCACATTCGCAGTAAATCACATATCACTTGTCACTGGTTATCTGAGCAAGGGCAGATCTAGGATTTCTCATTGGAGGGGGCGCCTCATCTCCTTTAGGGTGGTTGGAGGGGGCGCCTTTTAATATTTCCGGAAACCCCTAAGAAAATGAAAGAATCTTAGGCTGTAGGAGGGGGCGCGCCGGCGGCACCCCCCTTGGATCCGCCAATGCTGAGTGCTATGTTTTTGTAGGAGACTGTGTTGACTCCTCACAGACCCCCGGGTTGTGTCAGCGGTGGAAGGAGAGAGGGTACTGCACCCACCGAGAGGCCGTCAGGGTCTGCCGGAGAACATGCGATAGATGTCCTACGAACAACGGTAAAAACGGGTAGAATAAAGTTTAAAGATACAAGCAAGTTTATTTTATTTTTAGATTGTTTACAACTTTAACCCTGGTATGAGAACTCACCCAATCTTGGTGTGATCCTGAGGGAGCCCAAGTGTTGTCCATATAGTGCCGTATCAAACATATTCACACTTTAGTACGGCAAGACACGTCTTATTTAGTCTCTGATTCAATTTATTTTACAATTGATGATTTTGGGAGTACGAAAAAACGTAATCTCGGGTTGAATCAGAGTTCCTATAACACAAAATTGTAATTTTTTATCATATTTTGATTCAGAAAAAATTATTTGTCAACTTTGTGAACTGTAATCAAACATAGAGTCTATATAACTTACAGCAAAGTCAATTTGTACTTTTATTTCTGTTTCCCGATGGCTGCTCTCCAAAAAATTCTACAGTGATAGAATAAAACAACAAGAACAACAAAAAAACTGGCCTTACATCTTTGCTGATATAATTTTTTGCAGTGTCAATAGAGAACAGTGACAATAACGTGGAAGACAATGATGGACAGCGGGTGGACCTATACGGAAATCCTATTGATGAAGACCAAAATGGCAAGTTCCATACACTCTAAACTCGAATCCGGGATTTCCCGTAAGAGTCCCCATCAAATAAAAAAAACAACCTGTAAAATATCAGTAAAAATTTCATGAAAATAAAAGAAAAATTTGTGTCGAGTAGCATCAATCGGTGGTGAGGCGGAGTGAATGCACAGAGCAAGCGAAAGCTTAATATTAATTCCATAACGTTTATTC
>JBCAUI010000585.1:0-10430 GCA_038406195.1 Haplosyllis anthogorgicola
TTGGCAATCTGTCAGTTGCAGCTGATGGTAACTGAACAAGGATGTAACGTAGTTGATAAGTCTTTCTTTGCAGGGATTCAGTGAAAAAAGAAAGAAAGATCGTAATTTAGATACCTTGTAGTGTGTACAGGATGTCTCTGTACAATTGTAGGTTTGATATTTTGCGTAAATTTTCTTCATTTTCATGCAGTTTTTCTCGATTTTTGGGCGAAAATAGGTGAAGATTGGATTGGCGCCCCCCCCCCCGTAGGGAAATCCTGGATCCCCTCACATCATTCACATAGTTCGCCGGGCCTAATAAATAACTAACCTTGAGTATGAATTCCCCCCAGACTCAGATTAAACATTCACATTACAATACAAAAATTCTGTATTAAATTGAAAACGACATCTACACAAATAAAGCTTTATTGACGTAAACAAGTGAGAATTCTATACAAGTATTTCAATGTTACACAAATGAATAAAGATGAAAGCACCGTAATGTTTAACAATTGAAAACAATATTTGATAAATTCAGCAAAATTGGAATGTTGCTTTGTAAACAAAAAAGAGAACTAAACTCGTGTGCTAGGGGTGCTGCCAGACCAACATTTTTGAGGTGTGCAAAGTCCTTTCTAGCTTCTGGAGATGCAAATTTCAGTGAATTGAATTAAAGAACTAGCCAAATTATTTCAAAAGTATTCTGGGAATCTGACATCCTGTGCGTGTATTGTTTATTATTGTTTATCCCCGTTTACGTTGTGAAGGAAACAAACGGTTAAACGTTTACAATTTGCTTCTATTTTTTAACAGTGTGTCGTGCGCCCGTGTGATTAAACCAATACACTCCTCCCCGGATATATCGATATCGTTTATATCGATATCCCGCTTATATCGATACTTTTTTGTGCATCAAATTAATAGATCCTCATATTAATTGTTCTGCTTATATCGATATCCCGCTTATATCAATGCTATTTTCCCGCACCAAAAATATCAATATATCCGGGGACAACTGTATAACAACGTCCACTAAGAAAATATAGATGTTTCATTTTTGTCAACGTATTTGGTTTTTCGCATGTTCGTTCATTTTATGTACTATAGTGAGGAAGGTTTCAGCATTTTATTCATTAATTATTACTTTCAGAGTAATAAATCTACATAATATCTTATATACAGATCCATGAAGGTGGCCATCTAGTTTTATTCTACTTCTTTTTCAAGTTTCGTGTTCCACGAGTTGTTGTCACTTTTTTCTTGATTCCCTCTGCCTCATGTTGTTTTTCCTGGAAAAATAAATTAAATTCCATCTGTATGGTGATGTAAATAAGGCACCCGAACAAGGATGCTCTTTTGTTAATGTGCAGGACCACAATACAGTACATTATTGTAGAAAATAAATTCATGAACAATACTTTATTTGTGCTGAAAAAGTTTGGGACCCCAGGTGGGGATCGAACCCACGACCTCTGGGTTACATGACCAGTGCTCTAACAGTACATTATGGTACCGTTTACTGATACATTTTAAAATGAACGCATGAACTTTGAGTAAAGACAAGGTGCATTACATTCCAAAAGATATGAAAATAAACGAAACTGTGAAAACAAGCTGAGCGGTCGTGGAATTATTGTCCCCAATAGTTTATCACTGCTAACAACAAAAAATAGTTTGTAGGAACGGAGCATAGGTGCATGCAAATCTTCTACGAACAATAGTGACGTCTCAGGTAAATCAAGTAAATGGATTTTGCCTGAGGAAGTAATTTCAAAGAATACTAATAAGCATCTACACTACACTGTCTATAATGAGGATAACAGTCTATCCTACTTTCAAAAATCTCTTTAAAAATCTGAAAGTCTATTCCTTCACTAGAAAGTGTGTCTCTAGTCTACAAGCTGAAACTTGAATCGGGTATCATACCAAATAGAGAATTTTCCAGCTCAGAGTTTTTTACCTTTTGACTTTTCTTTAGCTTTCCAAACTTGGACAACATTTTCTGTAAGTATTTGTACGAACAATAGTCATGAAGTGAAATTTAACGCAGAGAAGGAAGATAAGTGTTTTGCATTCAATTTTTATTTGGGAGTTATTGACATCATGTCGGATGTTCGATACTGTAATGTGAACCTTCACCATTTTAGTTGATTTGGTTGCATAATGTGCTTACTGTGTAATTCATAGATCTACTAAAAAGTGTCTACTTTGAAACAGACAGTTTTAGTGACAGCCTTTCGTGAACAAAAGGGCAATGCTACAGGGAATGCAATACAACGAAACACCATAATACATTTCTGAATCACATTATAATTCACCCAAATTTCCCATTAAACATTAGATTAGAAGAAAGCAGTTGTTACTGAAGGTTAATGAGAGTGAATTATAATGGGCGGGCTTTGTGAAAAAGTTACCTGAGCAGATAATAGGCTTTGATAAGCTTGCGGAGCCCCAGCAGGAGTTGGTAGAGGTTTACGTGATGCAATGGCGTCTATTGCTCTCCCGGGCTCATAGTTACGTTCGGGTAATGGTGGTGCCTGAGAACCTCTTTGAGATTTAAGCTGTAAACCATAACACGCATGTATTATAGTGTCTCTCTTTGCGTTCAGCATTATATTCCTTTCCTTATTACACTATGAAAGGTAAGATGTATTGTTATAATTTTCGATGAAAAGCATTTTAACATGAGCGCATTTTATGCATTGTACCCTGTCCCTTTCAATAATACGCAATGTAAACATAATTTATACGGCATTGGATTCTAAAATTCCTTTGTCAATGAAATATTTCAAGCATTTATAAAGTGCTGCATGACTCTGCTTAACCAAGGTCTACTAAGGTAAATCTAGTTATGAAACAAATCATTGTCCACACTAGTTCACTTACATCTAGATATAAGTGTCCATTACTTGTAGCTTCTAAATAAGTATCTTCTCTTGCATGCATTTTAGAATATGCAGTAGCTGTCTGAAAGTGCAGTAATAAGCAAGGCAAAAGCATTGAAGTGAGTGATAAACACGAAGCACGAGTAAGATGTATGCAACAAATGTTAGGTAAGCAAAAGCTTCGATAATCTACAAACGAAAAGTGGGGTGTAAACAAACTTAACTCTCTATATTTCTATCAAATAAATTACAAATGGATTAAATAGCATAAATGTGGCAATGTTGGGGTGTATGAATGAGGTCAATCTTTGATGTTAAGGAAAAATATCAATTAAATATTGTTAGTAAAAGCGTGCTTATCACAGTATTTCATTTTTTCTTACCTCTAGGTACTGAGAAGGTGTACCAGACTGCCTGGAGATACCAGACTTTCGTGGAGTTATGCCCATTTCAACAAGGTCTGAGTAATCACACAATCCATCTTCCTGACCACACGGCACAGTCAGTGTACCCCTCCAATTAGACAAAGCATTCTACAAATGTATGAAAATTGAAAACAGTAGTTTAATTATAAAACTGTAATAATCTAAAACTGTAAGACAATACTTGAATGACGAATAAATACATGTCATTTACTAATTGGGGTTGCATTTTTATCTAAGTAAACGCTCATAATACTATGTTTAAGTACGATACTTGACCACGTACGTTGTTGTGGAACTCAACAAGGTCTTTTAGTGTCCTGTGAACTTTGGGTTCTCCTATAATGATGTACTTCCCTGCTACGGTTTGATCGATCATATAATGGCGACATCGGTCTTCAGCTCTGCAAACAGAAAAGTTAAGTATTTCAGTTACTTACATCATTAATAGGTTAACAAATAACATTTGATTACCCCTGTTTTGGACTTCGTGTGAGCTTCCCCATGGGTTTTAAACCCAGGGTGGATCTCTCACCTAAACTCATTCCTGCTAGCATTCAGTAATCCCAAAGGTCACATTTTGATGCTTCACCTGCCTTTTCCACCAATAGGGGTGTACACTGTATAAGCGTGTATACAGCAGGCAGCTGGCCTCACTTTTCACATACCTTTTCAAGCATTGGTGAACAGGCACTACTGAGTGGTACTCAATCAACAAATAGCAATCTTCGTCATTTAGAATTGTTTAGTTGTGCGCAGTGTTGATAGCAGTAGAAAATTCCTGGCAAAAAATTAAATTTCACAATGCACAAGTCTAAGTGTACCTTTTAGTTCCAATAACTCACTGAACTTTTATATTTTTAACATTACCTAAATGAAAGTGAATAGCCAAATCTGCTTTCACTAACTCGGATCAAGAAACATCCCTTTTCTTTGTCGTTCAGCAATCTTTCTGCCTCTCTGGAAAAGTAAAGGTCATACAGCTTACCAATCCTGACATTTTATTTCTAATTCTAATACAATACAGTCTTCAAAACAAGAATGCCTTCTAATCAAAGGCCGAACCGCCCGCTTCGCAAATAGTCATTAAAATGCAAATAGTAACGAAAATGCAAATAGTTATTTAAACATGAAAAAAATACAAAAATGTAGAAATTTGACCTTCAAATAACCTTGACCTATATTTTGGCCTTGACCCCATTTACTTGTCTCAAACATCATAACATGTGCTATTAGCAGATAACACTAAAAATTTTGACACTTTTTTATTTCTGTGACCTTGAACTTGACCCAATGACCTTGATACTCAAACTTGACCTAGATATAATGAAGATGTACCACCATATTAAAAATGAAGTTTCTAGGTCAAGCGGTTCAAAAGTTATTGCCTGGACAGACAGACACACACACACACAAACAGACAGACAGACAGGACTGAAAACATTACCTTTCCGCATACGCGGGCGGTAAATATGCACATAATTCTCATGATTGCCAAGAAAGCATACAATGAATTAGACTATCTTCATTAATACCTTCTGGTAATGATACCATGAAACCATTCGTAAAATCCTCCCTGAGGCTGTTTAAGTTTGGTTGATTGCGTTTGTTTGAACCATTGCACTGTGGCATCCTTGGTACCAGGTTTACCGAACTTCTGCATATCTTTCGACTTGATAGGACGGAATGTATCTTCTGCATCATCGTCATCATCATCGTCGTCATCATCATCCTCCGTCTGCAAAGCCAAAATGAAATTTTGTCACAAAAAAAGATGCACTGGTATCATTTACTTCAAACTTACTTAAGCAAGTGACAGGTTTCAAAGACATTGCTGTCTGAAGCGATTACGTGCATAACCAATAGTTGTGATTTGTGTGTACCTGTGTCTGTATTGCAGTACCTACACCAGTGTCCAAGGCAGCTGCACCGGGAAACGATACCTTCTTTGCTTTGCTGAAATAATCTGCAATTTTAAGATGACAAATCAACGATTGGTCTACACAATAAATTGGGGTCACTGCTGCATGATAATTTAAGATAGAAAAATGACGGTTTTGAAAAATTACATGTGGTTTACCTTTTGGAATATTTGTATCGTCAGCAATTTTCTTCACTTGTGCATCGTGGTAGGTTATGGCAAAACCGGAAATCTGTGTCAACAATTCGTTCATCTTCTGAGCCTGCTTTTCTGCTTCAACCTTCATCTTCTGTACCTTACGTCTTGCCATGAATCCTCTGGCAACTAGAGAATACCATGATGACATGTGAAAGAGAATATTAGGTTGATTAGTCAAGGAAATTAAGTGGCAGTATTCGTACACAGTTATCATCACGTCGAGCATCTAGTTTTCACATTCTTGTAACTGTACACTACAATGAAAATGAAGCTATTCATTGTTTTTACAATTATAAGTGTTAAGTTAACTTTGCTTTGGTTGTCTAAAATTGAGATGTAGCTATTAACCTCTCTGTAGATGAACAGCCTGCTTTCCCATTTCTGCCATCATTTCAACGATCTTGTCTATGTGATGGTACTTCAAAAATACCTTTGTTTTTCTGTAAATTAGTACAATTTTATATTACAAAAGCATAGAACCTGGAGTAAAGACTTATGACGTATGAATCTCAAGGATTTATATCTACCGTAAGAGTTTTTAAGTAGATGAATTTGCCCCTGCTCATTCAACTTATTCTACGATTTTCTCGACAAGCACAAACAAATAATAAACATTCTTCTAGTCAAACTGACAGAGGTTGGATACTTACCCAATATGCCATCCTGTGATTTTAGCTGCAGCCAGGATATTACGACAACTTTCTGCATTTGGGGGGCAGTTCTTTGTCTTTGCCAACAACTTGTATCTAAAATCAGAGACATTGTAAATATTCAAATATCTCATAATTCGTGACGTAACCTTTCAGTACAAAGAGTACATAAATGAATACCCATACTGTCCCTTGCAAAACAATACATGCAACAATTTTCAAAAAAAAAAGTGCCAAAGAATTTATAAAACTCGCATACTTGTCTACGAATTCAGCAAATGTAGGTCGGATAGCAAAACCTTTCCTCCTGATTTGTGTGGTTTCTAACATACCGGTGTACAACAACTATATGATGAGAAAAGATAACATAATTGAAATAAAATAATATAAAATAAAACTAAATCACCAAGAACAGAAAATGGTACAATTACGAATTCTTTCAAACTGGAGGTAGTGTTTTCCCAGAATTTCCTCTGATTAAGAGATGAATTCGGAGACCATCTGCGGCACATGTATGGATTCTAGTAATGATTATGCCTTTGGGTTGTGGTTGGCTGCATGCAGTGATGCAAATGATGAATTATCAGAACTTCATGGAAATGACAATTGATATTCAAAAATAACGTTCTGTAAAGTTCTCTACCTGTCACCCAACTGTCAAATAACATTATGCACAAGTACCTGCGCCTCCACATAGTCGTTCTCAAACACCTTTGGACTCTTCTTGCCGTTTGGTTTTATGCATCTAATGAACACAGGTTGTGAACTTGACATTTTCTCCATCAGTACTCCCAGGGAGTTCTGCAACGAAAGTGTATTGATTATACTCGAAATGAAATGAAACGTAGTATCACAGAGAATAAAAGTTCAAACTTGAAAATGCATGTATCATAAAAAACATTTACCCTGAATTGAGCACCAACGGTCAGTTTACGTTCTCTGGTTGCTTGAGCTTGAGCCTTAATCTGTAAACAAAAGAAGTTTTCATTACAGTACTATATTCACTGTCTCAATGGTGAATTTTACTTAGTGTTTTAAAACTACCTTAGAACATATCTTACATTTGCATCATGATTACAAAGAAACATGGTTTAATTTTATTGTTTTAATACACGAAAGCGAAAAATCCAAGGGATTCTTCATCAACCTATCAGAACGTTCTCTGTAAGCACCTCCATGTCCCGTTGCAAATGCGTGTACGCCATGTACATGTCCCGACAAAGCACCTTCCAAATTCTAAGCGAACTGAGCAAGCCTAATTATGAGAGAATCGAAGTGGATCATTTGTTTCTATGATTGTAGGCATTAAGGGAATAATTTCGAAAGTCTGGACTATGCATCCCAAATTTATGACTGATGAGCTGTAAACTGAGGCCTTACAAATTGGGTCTGAAAAGCAGGAGCAGACAACAGGCTGACACAAACAAATGCTGGTAAAACACAACAGACGTTTCCCTCGATCCTCTCATATATAAAATGTGGCTGAACCTCTTACTTTGCCGTTATTTTTCATAAACTTCCAACATACACCTGATCTCACTGAAGCCAGCAGATATTTCACTCAAATACAAATATCAATATTGCTCCCATGTGTGGCGCGTTGAGTTGCACTTGAAATATAGTTACAACTTATTTCTATGACCTTACAAGCTATACCAATAATTTGCAATAACCAAATTATTAGACGTTATACAAACATTATAGGGAATATAAATCTCAAACTCTGATCCCGCTGGATACTCAAACTCTGATACCGTGTCTCCTGCATCAGACTGTACAGTGAGTAATTAATTTGTTTTGATTAAATAATGCAAATACTGATACATTGAACAAATCTGAAGAAAAAAATTACGGACACAGACAAACACAATTAATTGCTCATGAAAGGGCTGATTGTAAATCTCCAAAAACAGTAAATGACATAAAGAACACTGACATACTGAAGGCATCAATAAACATTTTCATTTTTCTCTTATTTTTGAAGTGGTATTAAAGATAGTTTTACCTGTCTTGCTGTTGATCGCTTAGATTTTGCTGAAACATGTCTCAGTGTCAGAGTACCTGTTCGACTGATCTTGCCTGCAAAGTAATGTTGTCACTCCGATTAAATCATGAAAACTTGACAGTCTTTTACATATTATTTTCCTTTATTGAGAAAAATTTCTCAATAGTATGAAAT
Organism: Haplosyllis anthogorgicola; assembly: GCA_038406195.1. NCBI lineage: Eukaryota > Metazoa > Annelida > Polychaeta > Phyllodocida > Syllidae > Haplosyllis > Haplosyllis anthogorgicola. The sequence continues at coordinate 8,238 of JBCAUI010000585.1, forward strand.
TGTTATTACCTTTAAAGATTAAACTAAGAAGCGGGCTACTGCTCTGCTGTAACATCTCCATAACCCCAGGCGGTAAAGTATCTCGGTTCTTCTCCAACCACCCTGATGCATCGTAGATGACCTATCATTGGAATGTGTATTTTTAGTGAAAACTGTAGCAGTTACATGAGGCCTATTATGATAAGGTTATTTATATTCCATTTTACAGATAGATTTTATCACAATTTAAGGGCACTTTAATGACACGTATAAATTAAAGAATGGAACTGGTATAATTTCTCGGGTGGTAAGAGTATTTACCTTTCCTGCATAATGGTGTATGGTGAATGTTCCACTGTTGGCATGTGCTGATTTGGTATAGTAAGGGTCATGATCAAATTTTGCATTCAGCTTATCTACAAATGACTGGTCTGTTCCCTGCAGAAATAGTAACAGTAAAAATGTTAACACAAACCATCGTGAAAGTTCTGCACAATAAATGATAAAGGAATTAGAGGTATTATTACGTCGGTAGGTATCTTCGCTTGAAATTACATTTTGCAATTTGTTCCTGGATTTAATATGCTACCTTGGGAAAGTGGGCTTCCTCATCCAGTAGTGTCAGCAGACCGATAGGTTTACCCAGGAACAAGTCTAGTAGAGGCTGGTTATCAACAAACTTGATTTCTGTCCAATCAACTCCTTCCTTTTTGTATTCTTCTTGTTCAAGCATGAAGATGTGCTACACAGAAATAAAAAGAATAGGTCCATGTATAAACAGTCAATCGGTATGAAGTATGTTACGCATGCGATACTTAATGTACATGTAAACTAATTACCATGAGGCTCTTACCTTGTTGAAGAAAAACTGCAACTGTTCATTTGCCAAGTTAATGCATGCCTGCTCGAAGCTGTTTTTCTCAAAGTGCTCAAACCCAAATATATCTAACAGGCCTATCAATGAACAATAGAATACATGTAGTATTTTTTGTGCAGGTTAAAATGGCTTGAGTGGGAGATTAGCCAAATGGTCTTATTCTGTCAGACATATATATATTGCAAGCAGAAATTTCTGGGAATTTTATAATGTTACACTTGAATGTTCATATCAGTCAGATTGTGTATGTGTGTAGAAAACCCATTGTTGATACATTAAACTTAAATGTGAAGAACTACTGTGTCCCACTTGACGTTTACCAACACCTGATGCAAACATGTAATTTACCTGTTGCCCAATTTATCACATTGCAAAACAGTGATAATTCTTATGCTTACAACATAAACTTTAAGTGTAAGAGGTGGATTCCAAAATAGGAGACAATGCACTTATTTGTAGCTTAATAATGCGCATGGATAAAGAAATAATTTAATATTCCGCAAAACGTCATGTATATAATTTGCATGCTGTGCACCAGGTGTAAACCTAAAGAAATTTCAATTCGACACCTTTGATCCTAGCATTGGTGAGGTGGTGTTTGCAGTTTAACAAATGAAAAGCATAATAACAATAACATAAATAAAAGGAACAACTTACCAACACCTTTTTCGAAAACAAAAGTGATATTTTCATAAATATTTAAATTTGTTTCAACATGTTCACCAAAGTTATGGTGAACAATACGATACGTATCTAATTCTGTGGCATATCTTATGAATATGCAATTATTTACCTATATCTGACGTTTTGTCTGGGCCTCCTACTTGTTCGGGTGCTAACAGTGTGTTTATCTTGTTGACGATCCAACTAAACAATCTGCCATACACAATTTTTGCCACTGCATCACGCGAGTCTGTAAAATAGCAGCACTTTCCATTACCTTTCCAGCTCATCCAGCACAACAAAGAAAACAAGTACTGAATGGGGAGAAACGGTAGCCAATTAGGTGATTTGATGTAGGTGAGGGGCAGAGAGTTGAAGTGTCGATGATAGGAGCATGGGTGATACTGGTGCAACAAGTTTGGAGGGATCCCTTTTATAGATACATGGCCGGAAAGCTATTTCATTTTTAGTTTTGTTTCATTCACTTTTACTTTGGAAATGTAAATCGTTTTGTTATTGAATCACAAAAGTTCGACAATGTGTGAAAAAGGAAAGACAGTATAATTTAACACTTTCCTCTAGACTTTCAAACATTTGTCGACTAGCATCAATCGGTGGTGAGGCGGAGTGAATGCACAGAGCAAGCGAAAGCTTAAAATTAGTTCTATAACGTT
>JBCAUI010000596.1:0-10429 GCA_038406195.1 Haplosyllis anthogorgicola
TTTTCTCCAGTGGTTCCAATACAAAGTAACACTTAACACAGTCCAGATAGTTTTAAACAGTGTCTTTATTGTAACTAGGATTACAGTGTAAGCTGGAACTGTATGGTCTGTGCTTGTCTAGGGGGGCCAGTGATCTTCTAACTGGAGTCTAAGAGCAAGAACCAGAGCAGCCAAAGCAGCTTTGGCTTTCGTTTATAGTACAGTACAGTTATAGTACAGTTCCAGAGCCCTCTACATGTATAAACATATGGTGAATAAATACGCTGGGAAGTGCTAAATATATATAGACAAGTGCGTGGTTTTTTATTACATAACACTATGCAGGTTTAAAACAGCAGAACTTAGCTGACTTACAGCCAGCAAATAAAAGATTGGTATGTCTAATACTCAGACTATTGGGTGGATGTGGACAGAGTCAAATTAGTGCTGCATTGATGGCATTCGGTGCAGCAGCGAATTACCGAATGTACCTGTGGATGTAGGAGTCAAGGCTGAAGGGAACTAGCCTGAGCACAACCAGTGCGTGCCACCCCAAGTTATTTCGAAAAAAAAGCAGCCGCACATAATCGACCTACAATCGGCAATCATTACTATGGCAGTTTTGTATTGAGATAAAAGACCATTACCTGTAGCGCGTAACGCAGGAGACATAGCGCGTGGTTGGCGTGCAGCTCGGCGATCAGGTAGAATAGCGCGTCTAGCGGCGCGGCGCCGACGCCGACCATCAGGTCCGCCACGGCGAGCGACACGATGAACGCGTTCACCAGCGTCTGCAAGGGAAACGAATCTAGTTCATTCTATTCTAGTCCTACATTAGGTAATTTTACGCCTTGAGCTTATACCGACCGTTAGGTTAATGTTACAAGGCGAGTTTCTTTTGATTTTCGCTAACTATTGCACGGCTTTAACAAATATTTATCACAAATGTAACCACAGCCTTACTAGAGGATATGATGAATGTGACAGAGGAGAATGGCCTATCTGAAATGATTTGCTAAGAAATAAGGGTTCCAGCGTAAAATACTTGTACTGGGAAGAGACTGGAACAGTTAGCTTTGTGCCGAATGTAAACGGCATTTACCGCAAGTGAGACTAAAGTTAGTGATGACGTGTGAGTTACCTACCCGTAGCCTCCGGAACCTGATGACGGAAACGATGATCAACAAGTTGCCGAAAACTATCGGCAGAATGAGCGAGAACTCCACGCAGGCGATGTACATTCCGTATGGTGCGATCACATCCTCCTCGTGCCCAGGGTCAAGGTCACACCAGGGTGTTGTCTGGGTGATGATGTTGGTACGGTTGTTGCTATGGTCACGTAAGTCCGCAATCACCATGGCAATAATATAACTTCCTTGTTTCTATGATAACGAAGTAACTGCGTCCTCCTGCGTGAGATTAACATATGCACCCTGTTTTGCGTAGTAACATCGATGTTACTATGGAAACGAAGTAAACGTATCATCCTGAGTCCCCGACTGTTTGATTTAATCTTAAGATATCCTGCCTTTTGTCATTTGATTTGATTTTGAAATTGTTGAATGTAGCAAAATACTATGACGGTAAATTTCCATTTTTATTATTGTTAAGACAGTAACAGGAAAACACGTGCTCCCAATTTTCCTCGACATTATGAACAGCAGACATTCTGTTGCCAAATTTAATTTCCTTTCATTGCATGAACCCTCGTGAATACCCTATGAGTGAAATGTAATACAATGACCAAACATCCTTTTCGTTCGGTTTACGTTGGTTGGCGGCCAGGTATTTTCCAGATTTCGTTTTTGGCTCATTTGGCATAATTGCCTCATGAATTGTCCGTCGTTGTCGTTGTCGTTGTCGTTGTCGTCGTTGTTGGCGTCTGTGCACAGCCACCCTGAGTACACTAATGATCACAGAGACTTCATATTTTATGTAATTAATGATACAGACTTCATATTTGGCAGCCTTATGCACCTAGATATCCTTTTTATGTTCTGCAAAAATTATATTGATACCACCTATATTCCTAGTTTGGCAGACATATTTGTGTTTCTTCACAAATCAGATATTTGAGATTTGACCTTAGCCACTTAGTTGTGTGCATGTGATATTGTAGCCAATGTTGTCTTACTTCTTTGATAATGCCAAATGAGCTCAAGTCCATTTGGATCTATTTTTTACGTAAGGCCAGGTGTTAATTAATTCTCTGAGTAGATAGAGAGAGTGACGTATGTTCCTTTAAGAATCAGGGTATTGAATCGATCCTCCACGTAAGTCACTGTTGCCCTCGAAGGCTTTTTTTATTTGATCATTTGGATTACATTGCATTGGCAGGATTTTTAAAGTGCGGCGATCGGGAAAAAATTGAATTTGGTCCCTTAAAAGACAAACTACATAAATATCAATAAAAAATTTCAATCGACTTCTGATGAAATCAGTTGATGAGACCAATGGAGCTATATTTTTTCCGTGTGCAACATGATTCAGCTGCCATATGAGTTTTGTTTTTGTTTGTTTTTTTTTAAAATCCCAATTTCAAAGTGCGGCGAGAAATGTAATCCAAACAATTAAAAAAAATAAGCCTAATCATCAACAAACACATCTATTTATGTTGACAAGTAAAATATAAAAATTTCAAGAATTGAATAAAATTTGAAAGTGAAATAAGTTTCTTAAACATACCTGAAAACAGGTGTCCAGTCACTGCAGGACATTGAAAAATGAATTCTAATTGGACGTAAAAGTGTCCAAATGCATGTAAATTTTGGAAATAGGTAATTTTGTGTTTCTATTGGTACACCACATAAAAACACCTTTTTTTGGAATTCATTGTTGGTTCAGTGTATGGTGGACCGATTCGGTAGCCTGTGTGTTGTCATATTTCCGAGAATCGGCTCCTCCAACTTTCCGTTACGAGAGGTAAAACAAAAGTGACCGTTTGTGCACTTGGGGTCCCGTCTCCTGATCGTACCGACACACGTGTGTGCAGTCGTTTCTAAGCTGTTTCCAACCAACAAGTGCTCGGTTGATAAAAATGCCTGCAGGTGAGATTACGAAATCTAATGACATTTTCAGATTATTTTTAGGTCCAATTTGGTTACACAATGCATTTGGATAGAACATTGTTGAACAGAGGGTCCCAACCTCGGAAACCAGTGAAAAGGCAGGGGTGTATGCAGTCATAGCAGTGCGTGTGGTACCGCCTGTGTGACCGTGTAATGTTTCAAATGGAGAATTTGCCTGCCTATTGAGATAACAATGCAAGCATTTATTACAGATATTAATCCAGGAGTTCATTTGGGCGATGGTGGCTCCCCCTCGTGTTGGTACAACGCAACAGGAATGATTTAAAGTGAGGGTCATGTTCCAAAAGCAAAAATTGGGTCATTGTGATCTTCATAATATTCAAGATCGAGCCTTGTCAAAATATGTAGTGTATCTTGTGGTTAAATAATGACGCAACCTTTTAAGTTATTTGTGACCTTATTATTGCGGAGTCCGCGACCTTATCTCTGCGGGAAACCCCGCAACTCCTTCGGGTTGAGAGGCCTGAGCTCCGGGTTGATGAGCGGGTGACAGCCCGGAGTGCTTCGTCCTACACCGCCATCACTGCTGCATCAAAAACCAATCTATCAATATTGATGCCCCGGGTTCGATTCCCCGACTTCAGGGAGATGTGGAGTTGTCGATGGTGTCAGGTTAGGTGTCTGGGTGAAAAATTAAGACATGAAATTGGAATGAAATTCATTTAAGCAGAAGCCATGACCTTGAAATGACCTTGACCTATTTAAGACCGGGATCCACTAGCAATTTTTCGGTGTTCAAACTGTTCCAATCAGGAAAACTAGCGATATGTTTTCACATTTGATTGCAACCCAATGTTTTTCTTGGGTGGCTTGGAGGAGGCGAATGATTCCAAGATTTTCCAGATCCACCAATGCAAGAATAAACGTGACGATATCAGAGGAATTGTAAAGTAGATTATTCGCTGAATTCCCAGAGTTTACACCTCATTGTCGCGAGTCCATTAAATACTTCCGAGTCGCATTGTTGATTAAGTCGTTATGAGCATGATAATGAGGAGAAAGAAATACAGTAGATTAAAGATCTCTGCGGGGCCGCCTACCTGCACTGCAGGGAGTTGCGGGTCAAGAAATTTGTCCGGCGTGGCTCAGTGGTAACAGACTCGCTTGGAGAGCGACTACCTGGGTTCACTGATGTCTGCCCTCCTCTGCTTGCATGAGTGATGACCAAAAGACGACCCTGCTGTGTACATGCTAATTGTGTGCACCCATATTGGCGAAAAAGGTTGATGTAGCACCAGATGTAACCCTTGGGATCACTGCATGCATCCAAGAAAGAATGCACAGGAGAAAAGCACCCTGGCTTCAAAACCCATGGGAAGGGTCACATGAAGTCCAAAACAGAGATAGTCAGTGGCCCATCAAAAATAAAAAATATATATAAATTAGTCCTATGGAAAGGAGGTGAGCGAGTTAGATGGTACATTATAACACCCTCCCAGTCCAACACTAGTAAAGTTGTTCTAAAGGTAAATTCAGACTACATACGGCACTAAATATCAGTGCATTGCAATGAATGCATCAAACAGCAGTACAAATCAGTATCCGAACTAGGGGATCATTAGCCGCCAAGGGTCATTGCCCCGACCACCATTTATTCCCCCTCCCTCTCCTCCACGACAAAATTTCTGAACGCCGATTTCTGCAGTACAGTAGAACCTGTTTTGAGCGACACCTCACTTTTCCAATCCAAAAGTCGTAAAAGGCAGGGTGTCGCTCGAAGCAGGGGCATTTAAACTGGTCTAAACCATGTTGCCTCCATGGAAAAAGTGTCGTAAAAGACAAGATGTCGCTCAAAACAGGTGTCGTTCAAAACAGGTTCTACTGTAGTATTATATCCTGAAACCTACTGATAAATTGCGACTGTTAACAAGAAAATTATTATCGTTACCAATTAACCCATTATGAACTGCCACGAACTGCTGCCAATTACTATATTGTTCCTAAATAAAGTATTGTTCATATCAACCGGGTTTACTCTACATGCAAAGAAGTATAAAGAAATCTCGATAAATTTCGATAAAATACAGTGTAAACTGGGTTTCACCCACGGGAAGATTTTTGATATCTATACTGTTTGGTTAGGAACAATACTTTATTTTGTCCAGATAAGACGTTTATTTACTAAACGAATAATCCAAGATGCCAATCTGAGAAAATCTTAAACTATCACCGATCACTATCCAAGCACAGAAACGCATAAACACATTAAGTTACCTAATTTTAATGTTATTTATTTTCAAGAACAGGGAACCGGTAAAATAAGGTCAATTGAAATCCGGACAATAACAAACCAACAATATTGGGAACCTGGTTAAAACATAAATATTAATTAACTGAATAGCTGTTACACATGTTAACATTGGAAAATACTAAGTAATTCCGAAAAAATTAACTGCACATTAAACTAACGGAAAGAATAAACCACGTGTTAGGCCATTAATAATTTGTATATCTAAAACTGATAATACAGTTGGCAACCTAATGGTTAGTTCAAATCAAGCAAATGGCACTTTTGTGTTAGTACCAAATTTAAGTCTGTACAGACCTAAAAAGCTTAATTCATTTTACATGTTCTAGATTACTTATAATTCAAATGTATTTGAATATAAATTTGATTCTTCAGGCTCTTTGGAATTTATTACACCTTCGAAGCATCATCACACATTCAGAAATGTAACTAAATTCAATTCAGAGCGACCTTTGTGAATCCAGTCACACTTGTCCGGGATAAAGCGACACATGGTACTTTGAGCAAAATTTTCGACTGAATTAGGAGAAGCATCTGTAGCACATTTTCATAACCATACATGCTTGTGCCACTATTACAAACATCTTTTTTTTTGAGCGTTTATGTCAGTAGCTTAACCTGCCACATAATGCCAGACGGTAGGTGAACATCTAATATGCACAAGCGTTTATGGTTGTGAAAACATGCTGCAAATATCAGGGTAAATTGGCATTGTAGTCAATACTGGGCAGAACAGAATATCGATTCATCCGAGGACTAGTACCTTTTTAATACTGTACAATAAACATTTGTGGAGGTCAAAACTCTTTTACACAATGTTCAATTCAGAAAGCATAAAAATAAATGTAAAAGCAACATTCGACTTACCACAATGTACATGTCAAGGAGAAGATAACCATAGAACATCCATTCTGCTGCGACTATAAAGTTGGAAAGTGATAACGAAAACGACATGCACTCCGTTGACTTACTTCTCAGCACTTCGGTCTGAAAACGAAGACTCATAATTGAAAGTTGTTCTCGGTTTGCCTACATACATGTATTTGGGTTAATATCCAATGTTTTCAAACATTCCATAGAATATCATTTCATGTATTAAATCAAATATTTGAATCTACTTGTCACAAAAGCATATATCTATTCCCATTACCTTATACTTCTAAATATACATGTACCATACATGTCGTTTTAGTGGCGCACTGCGCCAAGAGTTAATTTCAGGGGTGCGCCTTATTTCAAAAACACCTCCGAGTAAAAGCCAAATGTCAACTTGCGTACTCTTGTAACCATGAAGGGTTTAAGTGTGTATTTTAGAAGAGAAATATTGATGATTAAATACAGTTAAACTGTACTTTTAACCTCATTTTTTGAACAGAAGTACCTCTTCTGGAATAGAATAGGCAAGGACTACCTTCTCAACATGTTGCTTTAGAAGAGTTACAAGTTACGATGGTGTTAAGTCCTAAGGGACCTTTGGCAAAATTTTTCGTAAATCAGCTGAAAAAAAACGGGGTGTGCCATAAAAAGGGCATGCGCCACTAAAACGACATTTACGGTACATTATTTCGTAAGCAATTATTTTTCATCTTATGTCTAAGCTGATCGCTGATAATTACACTCATCCCCGGATATATCGATATCGCTTATATCGATATCCCGCTTATATCGATACAATCTCTTGCAGTCAGTCAAATTAAAATATATAGATATTTGTTCCGCTTATATCGATATCCCGCTTATATCGATGCAATTTTATGTCGCCAAATTTATCGATATAACCGGGGAGGAGTGTAGTTCGGTGCCAGCAACAAGTACACTGACCAGACTGTAGCTGTGACAATACTTTACTCACACGTGTTATATCACCATGATTACAACTTTTACGGACCTCTTCACATACGGCCTTAGAACTAGTAGATGTAATCGATGTACATACATGTATATGGACTTACCATAGCAGACAATGGTGAGCCATAGGAACATATACTTCCTATTGCACAAACCGTACCCATAGTACTTAAGGCATGTATATGGCTAACTGTGTAATACTGGATGTATGTCATGATGGGAAACAGCACACAACAGGCTCCAAACATTTGCTTGATCAGGAAAGTCTGAAGGATAAATTGCACAACAAAAATAACTTCCTACTGGTTCACTTGATTTTCGAATTCAAGAAAAATCTTACACATATATCGATTTTACCCGTTCATCAATGGTTTTTACGTCTTTCTCTTTACACTAATCATTGTATACATGTGAGACACGTGTTTATCAAGTTGTTTTAATACACGCAGTTTCTCCATAAATAGCATGCTTTGTAAGTAAAATGTCAGTCCCACCTGTTACCAACTTAAATACAAATAATATTAAATTGAAACTACTCAAACATTGATACATGTACATATGTGTTAATGCATAAATCGTATTGTAATATTTCCAAAGTTCAATATTGAAATTACAATGAAGCAAATTTACCTTTTGAAGAGTATAGATATAATAGATGAGCATATAGATGAAGCACAAAATAGCACCTGTAGAATTGACTACCATTAATGTACGGTCGTTCTTCATTAAGCCATATTTTAGCCACAAGGAGGACCTATGTATAAAATTTTAAAATAAATTTGTACAGTTATTTCACTTCTTTAATAACCTATCACGTTGTACTAGGGCAGAATGTGCGCCGGCTCATCTGCGTGCCTTTCTTAAATACAGTCGAACCCCTTTTGCAAGGACACCTCGGATTTTCAGCTCAAATGTCCGCCAATGGCATGGTATCCTTGCAAACGGGGTCTTTGGTTGATGAAACCACTTAGCGAACACAGGCACACATGATGCTGGGTGTTAAAAAGGCCCCATTACAACTTGTATGTGAATTTGTGTTAGCATAATATGTCTCTACAAACATTGATGTTAAAAAATATCACAAAAATTACCAAAAATTAAAATATTTTGGCTCGTAATGGTTGATGATGGTTTGCAGAAATGCGTACATAATGTCTGAATGGTCTGTTTTAGGGGTCCTTGTCCTTCAATTTGGATTGAACAAGGTGTCCGGGGACCATGCCTGGCATAGTGTCCTTGAATTATACCGTAAATTGCCGATTTGACGCGCATGCGCATGACACTTATTTTTTGCCCCATGCTATATTTAAGATCAGGCAAATTCTATACAGAAAATGTGTTAACAATCGATGACATGACTGCCAACATCATATAACATTATACAAAAGTACCACAATACAGTAGAAATCCATTCCCTGTATCCTAAGATGTGTTAACTTTCTTATTTTATCACTTAAAACCATGTAAAGTACATAGAGATCATGATCCACAACATTCAGTCAACAAGTTACAATGTTGGAAGTTCCGTAAATTGCTGTTTAAAAAGTGTTGTCAAGGATGAAAAAAGGGGGTGTGCGTCAATTTGGGAGTGCGCATCAAATCGGCAATTTACGGTATTAGATTATGCTACTTTATGAGCTCAAATGTCCGGGAATGGCATGGTGTCCTTGCAAACGAGGGTCCTCGCAAAAGGGGTTTGACTGTACTTAAAGGGGGCGCATTTAAGCCATGGCCCAATCACGCTCCTCACCGGCTAACGGTTAAGTCGGCTAAAAGTCTGGTGGCTCGCTAGCCGGCTAAGATTTTCCTTTAGCCATTATCCGTGACATTTGTGTAACAGTAATATTACACATTTGCTGCTGTACCCTGAACATAAAAATTGAAAACTTTTAGAGATTTTATAATTGTACCAATATTTGTTATGATTTAAAATGATGAAAAAAAGATTTTTGGCTCGCTGGCACAAATATTAAAGAGTCCTATTGAATCATGATGGAGAACTCCATGTCCTCATTATTGTTATTATCATTGTCTGGTGGTAAAATATTTTGTAAGTCAGTTATGGCTAAGCCGATTAGCCGGCTTAAAGTGCAACGGCTAAGCGGCTAAGAAAATATCAATCGGTTTGGGGTCCCAGTCGTTCATATTCCTTCTGTAATGGAATCTTTGATTTGTGTCCTTAAAGTCTTATTTTAATTTCCCTGTCAAGGTAAAATAATAAGTATGAAATAACGCCTATTCGATAACTTGAATTTTTAAACAAATTACCAACATCAGAAACCCTTTCCAAAATCGTCTTGTCAAACAAAACTTTCAAGTATCCACGATAAAATACGTACGTCGAAAACATGGCCAAAAAGGGAAAGAATGAGGTATCACCACTGCTGCCTTTCCTTACTATTTTCCTACATGTTCCTCTGTAAAAAATGATCAGACATATCAATACATGAACAGCGACAAGTCTTATTGTAAAGAGGTGTGTCATTTGATCTGCCGTTTTGTATATGAAACTCAATTGGGAAAACGAACATGTACATGTACAATATTTCATGTCGAACATACTTTTAACTATTGTAAATGTATCACCTTGGCTACTTTAACCTTAAATCCCGGAATGATTTGCTGTCAAATTCGTTCTTAAGCTAATACTTACATGGGAGTTAGGAACACTCCTATCGTGCACACAGTTGCCACAAATGACACTAAATCTTGCACACCAACATCAAATTCAACATGCATCCTGGCGTCCTGCTCTACATGCCATACATCCCACTATTGCTGTAACAAGGGCACATCTTTACCAAATCATCTGACTGGAAACAGGAAATTTATTTCCCAAATAAGAATCAAATTTCAAAATCCCACATACTTGTGTTTTCCCCTTACCATTATTTAGCTCCCATCTATGGGAATGTAACCTGGGGATAAATTGATGTTCAGACCACTTTTAGTTAAAGATCACTTACAGTTTTGTTGAACATGCACATTTTTGGGAATCGTTACATCTGAAAATTCGACACTTAACAGTAAGGGAAGTCCCGAAATTTTAGGGTTATTTCTTTGTTTTGATGACATTCCTCTAAAAAGGGGATATTCCAAGTATGAAAAGATTTCCGTTATTACTTGAGTTCATACCTGTGTGTACATGCATGTGATACTTTAACTGATAGTACAACAAACGCTCACATTTATTGTCTATCGAATGAAATTCGATAAGACTATGTGGTCGTCCACCTGAAAAACTAGCCATCCAGTCATCCCACTT
>JBCAUI010000607.1:0-10429 GCA_038406195.1 Haplosyllis anthogorgicola
ATCAAAATCTGAACGTATGAAAATCTGAACACTGAACCCTAATTACATTAGGTTTAAAATGAGGATAAGCCAGGCACTCATTGGTCAGTGCTCAGGCACTTGAGCATCTTAGTTAAACTGCGCTGCTATTGGTAGAACACAGCACATGCTGTACTGTGCATGTTACTAGTGCTGACACATAGTGACAAAGATAACAAATACAATACCACGGGAGCTGATGCTCCGGTGGCGGATCTATACCAAAGTATCACTGAACTTAACATACATTTAATACAATAAATAGGACTGTTCAACGCTTGTATTGTCCATCCAGAAAGTTTTGTACGGGTTGTTTTTTTTGCAGTTATTTTTTTTCTAAATATGCGCCATACAATCTGAAACTTCACATATGTATTGTTTGAATATGAACTACACTTGGACAACAGGCGGATTGATCTGCAGTCAACTTGGTAATGAACAGCAATATTGCCGAACAAATTGCATTGTCGTTGTTTTATTGAAGTGTTGTTGATATTGCCTGGTGACTTGTGGTAATGTCGCTGCTCAATAAGAATGGAAACACAGCTTTATTTTATTATCCTTTATTTACTGGATGTTTGTGGGAAGGAACATAACGCGTGAAGAGGCAGATGGGTCAGTGTTTTCATTTGCACATTTCTTTTACGGAATTACATGTGTAAAGCTTAATAAATCTTTACTTTTTCTGCCATAAAGAATGTTAATTGCCATCCTTTATGTATTTAAATGTGAAGGTTTTTATGGAAAAATGAAACCAATAAATTGGAAAATAAAAAGCCTTCTTGCTTATTGAACTAACAAAGCAAATAGGTTCGATGTTTGTTCGAAGTTTTAGGTTTTTCACATATGTAATGGACGTGTCCCAGTACGACAGCAGATAGCCAAGAAACGTATTTCTGTAATTTTAGAGAAAATTCCACCATTCAAAATGGAACTCGCATCTCAAGGCAGCAAAGACTTTGAAAAGTCCTGGTCGGCGTAATCCTGTAGTTAGTGTCATACTAGTCCTACGGAATCGTAAGTAGTCACACTGAAGCAACAGCAAAGTGAAGTAGCAGCACATTTATATTCATCCCGTCCCCTGCAGTGTACTTCTGTAGGGTTAATGAAAGTAAAAGGACACAACCTCTCAGACATGTTTCTCCTACCAAAAAAAACCGGTAAAAGCCTGGGAGGATAAAAACAGCGAACTTTTCCATTTGATCATTTCTGCTTGATTGATCATTGGCAGTTACCAAAGAGCAATCTCACAAGAAAGGAAGAAAGAAGATATTTTTGATGTTGCCTTTTTTGCAGGTTTATTTTTGGCTTGCATTGATTTCAGCACTGGTGTTATCTCATCTGGTTTGTGTTGTGGTCATTTCTAGTATTTTGAAGTACAAAAATAAAAGCCATTGTTCCCTTCTTTTGGTGACAGAAATCTACTCCCAACTCGAAATATCGGTCTGATAATGTGCGTTCGTTGCAAGTATGTTTCAGTAATGCTAGAATGGCATAATTGCATTGCAAACATATTGAAGAAATCTTCTATTTTTTATCTTGAATGTTTATTGTCAATGTGTATGTCTATCCTCGTTTATGCATCCTTGAGATTCTGTAATATCTATTATGTTTCAGGACATTATGGCATATGATGGTTCTCAGATGTTGTCCGCTGCATTGTACATTTAAACCTATTCCGGTTTATGTCCGAAAGGGATGGAAGCCATTTAGACAGAACTGTAGACTGTAGGTAACAATAGACGAGAGAGAAGCTCGTGCCTATTTAGGTTAATGCATAATATGTCAACGTACAGAACTTCTTATTTCCCTTTAAAGCCTAAATCACCTGGTTCAGGTGGCCTTCTTCCTAATCGAGACCTCATTACTTTTCATCCACATTTGTGTCACAGGGAACTATACTCTCCCAGGACGGAGGATTAAACTACAAATTAATACCCATTACGCCATGTCACATGCAATTATGTCTCTATCTGATAAGGATAATGCTGTGGTAATGATATTGTGAGGTCATCGTGGACACTGTGTATGGGCATTGAAGAAGTATGAGGAGTGTTTATTGCAATGGTGTTGCCTTGCAAACAAATAAAGGTTGGTGGTTGGTGTAGAATACGTAGTGTGTTACATTAGATGACATCTTACATAAGCGAACAGCTCCTAGATAGTGGGTATGCACGCAGTGTACAGATCTACCCGCGCTTTGGAAACCCATGAACGGAGTCAACCCAAGTCCCAAACAGGAGTACCAGGAACCCGATAAAATGGACCTTTGTCCGCATAGTAAAAAAGAATAATAAAGAAAGGAAAGTCAGTTGATAAGACAGTTGGTTTCACTTTATTCTCACCGACTTTTTCTGGAATGGTGCAGTTCTCCCAGTTCAGCCGTCATATTTAAGTGGTTGAAACCTCTACGACACCGTTGTGGTTGACTAGTTTCTCGCCTTTTCGAATTTAAGCATCGCCATCAGAAATTCTGAGATTTAAAATAATGTAAGTTGAACACAATAGTTGAACGCTCTGTATGTATTGCATTGCATGCAAATTCAATTATCAGATACATTTTTTACAGCAGATAAAATTTTATTTTGTAACTCAACAACATCGAAAACATTGAGGCTGTGCAAATTTGAAAATCTAGCTTCAAATATTTAAACACCTGAATCATCATAGAAGACCTGTTTTACAAAGAATGTCTTTACAGAATGTAATAAAGATAAATGGAGACGATCCTTTTATCGTCTGGGAGCTTTTTTCTAAACCTTTTAAAGTTTTAAACACTCATTAGAGAACCTTAATTTCATCATCCATAACAATGAGATCTGTGTCAAAATGAAGGTGCCTGCTTAGTCTAATTCCCTTAAAGTTATTTAAGTAATGAATGAATGGCAATGTTGGTGTCAGCGAGAAATATTACTGCTTTACCCAAATTAAACAAAGATTGGTTACAGATCCCTTCTTATTGGTGCATTTGTTTTATTTAAATTCCGGGAATCGTGTGGCTTATTGCGGCGGTAAATCTCCTGGATTCTCAAATTAACGATTCGTCTTGATGCTTTAATTTCTTCCTAACGTCTCCTGATTGGATTGGATTTTCTAATACGATCTTGTTTTTTGTGTCTTCGTCTTTAATTACTTTCGTTTCTTGCTTTTGTCTCTTAGACACTGACATATCACACACGTCGGTTTTTGTTTTCAATATTTGAGAGCACCATTAGTGTAACAAAATGCGAACTATTAGATTTTAACGATACGAGATGAAAAGCCCGCTGCAGCGGGAAGAAATTCTGGCAGATGAAGTGCATAGTAATTCTTCTAGCCTTTCCATGATACATCTCATCCATGCGCCCCTCCAATGGCCCAAATTATGTCTAATTTTCACAGGGTTTTGGAGGGAGATATTAAAAGGCGCCCCCTCCAACGAGAAATCCTGGATCCGCCCCTGCCATCTTTCTTGCTAGCTGAATCCCTTGATAGAGACACCTGTGGCAATGCGACAGAATTAAGCATCGCCTGGTTTTAATAATATTACATTAAAATGTTCATTAAGCTGCAAAGTATGCGTTATTTCGACAAACTAGAATGAGAAGGATAATGTCATTAAAAGGCACAAAAGGAACACAAGTATGTTCAAACGGGAATACATTGTGAATTTGCATCAGTTGACATTTATATTTAAGAGAAAGTAAAAGTGAATTTGTATTTCTTTGGAAACTTAATACATTTAGCGTTGCACAATCAACTTCTGGAGAAGTTAATTGAATATACTTATGTCTGTTCAAGGAAAAGATTAAATACCGAGCAATTTAAAATGGCAAGGTAAGAAAGTGTAAGTTCTTCTTAAATTCCTGTTATTTTGCATGCTCACAAAAGTGTTAGGAAGTAAGTAAATTGAACTTTTAGAAATCTTAAGTATGAGAGATATGTAAATTGGCCAAGCTGACTCGATAAAGATCTAGCTTTAAAACTGGGAGAATATGATCAATCCCCCATACACACACGCACACACGCACACACACGCACACACACGCTAAAAGGTTTGCGTTTGTCCAAGAGATAGGGACAACGGAGAAAAACAATAAGTATTGACAATGATGAGACTTTAAGAAGTGAACTCATAAAGCATCCAGTTCTTCCAGTATTTTGTTTTTGTCTCAGCGGATTCGTAAACTAAATTGACACGTGCGACTTTGACGGGTAAATTAGTGCTTATTTAAGATTCCGTGTTGACGGGTTTTTCCTTATCTTAATGTCAACGCAATAGCATCTAATAACACTCTTGGAGATTTATAGCGATCAAGGACTGGAGGAAAAACGAACAGCTTTGTCTTCAGTTTCTTTTTCTTTTTTTCCGCCTAAACAGCTTCAGTCTGAGACTAAGATCTTTCCTTCCTTTAAGAAATGCCAATCGTTTGCATCTGGCTGTAAGAGTGCTGAGGTAATGTTGGTTTAAAAGACTGGAAGATTATTTTCTGATTCAAGATGTTCAAACAGTAGCACAGATTAAGTATGATTTATTCAATTGATACGTTACCTGAATAATGTCAAAGTTAATGTATGATTTGTTCGATTGTCAAAACGAAGCTTTGTGATATCACTCACAATTTGGATAGGAGAAATACTGCATATCATTAAGTATAAAACATGGATTAAAAATGATGATAAAGGAGATGCAGGAAGGTAGGTGATTTGCCTAGTGACGCTGTTTACATATTGCTGAATACAGGATCTTGTTTTAAGGGAACTTGTCTAATAGAAATTTTTCTGAATTTTCAACGTGTAGCTGGAGAATAAATTTCATTATTGTAGTAACCTTTTTGTTTGTTTAATATTGGAAAAAAGTACACTACATGTTTTAAGACATTTTGAATTATCCTAGACAATGTTTGCAAATAGTGATTTGTTTTTGCATTTTAATTGCTTAGTATACAAGTATATGCGTTAACAAACTTGAAACAGCTTGTTAAAAATAACCGTTTTTGCCTTTAATTGAGATCCTCCATTTGATACCTTAAACAAAGATGTTTATTTATCAGGCTTTTTGCTGAATTGTATTTGATTTCGATAAACTTTTTTTGTTGTCTGTGTAAGATAAGGTAATTCACTAAAATAGTTTGGTAGTTCCAGTTTTGTATCTTGGCAAATTTAACAGTGGAATTGAACAGGTTTGATGCTTTCTTGCTGAATTATGTTTTCCCATTGTCTCTACAGTCTTTCTCCATCATCTGTAAAAGCAATTCGTTAAGACGTGTATAATGACGGACATGTAATATTGATGTCTATTGTCAATGCTGACACGCGGAACCGCATGAGAATGGACTTTAATCATCCACTTTTACCGTAAGTAATCAGGTCAATCAGCACTTACATCTAAAGCTCCAGTTAAAGGTAGAGAGGAGAAGGAGACATTAGGGAGACTCAAGATGTCTGAGACGCATTCCCATAGTTCTAAAGCAGCTCCTCAGAGTGGTGTAGTTCCTTCCAGTGTAACTTTGGCATTATCGAGGTGCCGCATTAAAGGTGCTTAATTTGGCCGGAGTCGCAGAGTTTTTCTTTTTGTTTTGTCTTTTGTTTATAATTTTTGTTGGACCAGGGTCCTTCATGGAGCTACTGACTAGCATTGATTACCCCTATTTTAGACTTCGTGTGATCCTCCCCATGGATTTTAAAGCCAGGTTGGATCTCTGGCCTGCACTCTTCCTTGCATGCGTGCGTAGTTAGAGCTTATGTCAGCCGTGTTTTCTGCCTGATCAAATTTTGTGAATGATAATTACCAAACTGGATAAACCCAAACGACACCATTGCCCGTGTTTCTACCAGTTTACGTTAACCACTGGACAGTAGGAGCGAGAGATCGATACTTAGAAAAGTGAAATACAAGAAAATGAGCCAGATAGATATACGAATAATTACCTAGCATAATTCAACAACTGTATAATATGATAAAGTTTGGCCCTTCCTTGCTTCAGTCTTACATTTTGCAAATGTCGAGGAAGATATTGGGATCGCGTCTATCCCAGCATGAAATAGACCCTGTACCAGATCTACTAGTGCACAATGCTCCAATCCTGTGCATCTTTTGGCAGAATCCCTGACATATAAGATAATTAAAACTACATGATACTAGGTCAGTGCAACAAACACATGCCAACAGATACACATGTTATGCAATAGCTGTTCATATTGGAAGCTCTACCATTTGTTATGCGGGGGATCAGCTGGCAAAGATATACGAGAAATTATTCACTGCAGGAAAGGGAGTCATTCGGATATTAATCAGATTTACCGGTACACACAGACAACGGGCAGAGAGGGAAATTGGTTTGGTTAGGATTCGCAAGGATACATACATAGAATTGGGAACTAGGTAAAATGACTGTGGATTCACTCAAGGCATTTGATACATCCAGGAGAAATAAGCAGCATGTAAGTGTTGTACATAATTGAAATCAATTTAAATCTTATTTTTCAAATGTTCAATGCAAAATTCATATGTTTGCATATAAGTATTCTTATTTGAGTAATTTATCTAATTGCACAAATTAAGGTGTAAGCAACTACCGTTGCAGTGTAATGTTGCAAATTGTAAATCAATGGTGTTACAAGGATTTTCAAAATCCTACATCTTGGAATGTTTTTGTCTTTTTACAAAGCTTTTTGTTACTACGTCAGTTCCAGGAGTATAGTTTGGTGCAATAATGTCGTGATGTTAATTCAGCCACCTTTTTGTACTTGAACGTCACACAGAAGAGATCTCAAATTAGCTCAATTCGTATTAATGGGAATCTTAATTCCATGGCAAAGAGATAAGACAGTGGAACTATGCTCCTTGTCCTCATAATGACAAGAGGTAATGAAGCTGCTCTGTGTTGTGTTCAAGATAGACATTTTGTCAAGTACCGTACGTATAAAAGAAAGCTAAGGCAATTTTTAAAAATCATTTGGATTACATTGCACTGCTGGGACAGAAAAAACTTAACTTGTTCCTTGAAGGGTCAAATTGTTGTTTTTTCGATTGAAAGGTTTTTTGGGGGGATTTAAATTTACCGCCCCTCTCAGCAGTCAGAAATTGTAAAATAAAAATGGAATCAGAGGTCAATAGTAGAAAATCATATGTCTTCGTTGCCTCGTCAAACATCACTCTAAAATATTTTGTACCAAAGCCTATTTGAATAATTAAAATGTACAGCGTTTTTCTGTCACTGATCCTAAAAATTTCATTCAATGAAATGTAATCCAACAAATGAAATAAGTCTGGCCTAACGTCCCACGCTTCACAAAACGTCTGAGTTACGTCTCCATTATATTTAGCTATCCGTCAGCAGTAGTTTTGACGATGACATGACAACGGAATGCGACAAACGTAACAGGGTACAGGTGGTATGCAGTGACTGGTGGAAACAACATGTTATATATTGGATTATGAATTGAACTGGATACCACATGCTTATCTCTGCTGTTTTTCTTCAGCAATAGGTTTCTAATATGTTTTGCCATCATCTCTGTCATTATTTGTTACCAGAAATTGACAGAAATTTTGGCTTATGTACCGTAATGCTTTTTTCCGCATTGTGAGCTGTAGTTTACATTAGTTACGTATGATTAGGCTGTTTAATCTAAAATACATAGCAATAAGTATGAATTACATACAGTATTAGAAGCTTGGTATGGATCAACCACTAGAAATTTTTGCTTTGTCGTACTTTTAAGAATAGAAGCCAGAGCTTTGCAAAATGGACTCTTTCTCGAGCTGAACAGACCAAAATGGCACGAATGCTCGGAACACTGGAGTGGCCCCTAACACAAATGAAATGCGTAAAAGGTACCATAGTTAGTTAGTAAGCAATACAGTGACCACCCTTTGGTGTCATTATTTATGGTCGTTAACAGCAGGTGGTCATAAAACGCAGGTTCAATTAGAAGGAAATAATGTCTTGGCTGTAATATCATTAATAGCAGATGATCATAAAATACAGGAACCACATAAGAGAAGTTTCACTGTAAAAGGTACGTTTTAAATTTGCGATCACCTCAGCAGAGATTACGAAGCTGCGTTATAATTACATTATTTGGTTCGCGGTTGTAAGCCAGAACCACTGTTTTTTATTCTCCTCCAAATAAGCAATATTTGTATCTCGGTGGGCTATCTCTCTCAAACATCACGGTCTGCGGCTGTCAGGCTCAATGACGGGGAAGAAATGTCATTATGGAAGCGAAATTAGATGGAAATTGCAATCAACGAGTCGTTTTGATATTGCTGTAATGTGGCTTTTCACATATCTACGGAGGAGGCGTATGGCGGGGAAATTGTGTCAGTTGGAGTTGAAGTCTTAAGTATGAGTTATGTGTAAAGGACAGCAATAGCTGCAGTAGCGGATCCAAGGGGGGGGGGCTTTAGGGGCCTAGGCCCCCCTAGCCTCTGTTAAACCATGTTTGTCCGCCATTTTGGGCTCCCCTCTCCGGCTGTTAAAACAAAACCCTCCACCAAATTTCTTGATCCGCTACTGAGCTGTAAAAACTTTTGATGTCGGACATGTTCAGTACCCCAGCGCCAGCCACAGACAGCTTAGAGCTACCTGAGGGT
Organism: Haplosyllis anthogorgicola; assembly: GCA_038406195.1. Taxonomy (NCBI): domain Eukaryota; kingdom Metazoa; phylum Annelida; class Polychaeta; order Phyllodocida; family Syllidae; genus Haplosyllis; species Haplosyllis anthogorgicola. The sequence continues at coordinate 8,600 of JBCAUI010000607.1, forward strand.
TATGTGACCGTAGAACACTCAGAAGGAGAGCAGAAGACACCCAGAGCAAGTTCTTATTTTACACCTTCTATGTTTGAAATATAGATGCCCATTTTATTGAGTGAGTATCTGGTACCTTTGTTTCGAACTTTGGCACATGGATTTTAAAGTCAGGTTGAACCTGTCATTCTCGTATCCTCACAGTAAGTTAGTAAGAGCTTTACCAGACGTAGCATCTGACTAAACCTGCGCGCTTTAGTTACAACCTTTTCTTCGAGAGCTCACTAGACTTACGAGGAGCCCACTAGGTTTTAGCGCTGCCAGCCCAGATAGCCGCTAGGTTTCAGGGCAGTCTATGCAAATTTCAAATGGCATTACCAACCTGTAAACAGTTGGCAAATAACTTACTTATATCAGACTCAGAAGAAATTCCCGCACGCCAGAAACGAATAAATCTTCATTCTCTCCTTGTAAAACATCGCGGAATCTAATATTTGTAGAAGTGTGGATGTCAGAAATGAAACGGAACGGATATTTTACACGTAGTTAATGGAATCCGTCACAGAAGTTTTCTGTTCCTCACCACAACAGAGCAGCAAAATGTCGGTCAAATTTGATCTCCGAATATTTAATTTTTGAACTACATTTGGTGTTCCACATCATGGTGCTTCAGTTAGTTTTTATGTAGGTCTGCCCAATAATGGTTCGTTAAAAAAGTAGTCATACCTTTTTGACATGTTCACTATGTGCAATCCTTGGGTCATGCAGTTATTGACCATATCCCAAAATTTAATTTTGCGAACAATAGAATTTAGGTTGCGTCTTTTTCGTTTAAACGAAAGTACGTGGAGGAAGAATTTCTATTGTTCTATTGTTGTCACTAGCGAATATTTCATCACAGATATGACTCGAGGACCCTTTTTGTGTACAATTATATTGTTGGTTTCTAATACGTCTTTCAAGTTGAAATTTGACAAAATATCAATAAAGATAAATATTAGTACCAACATTTGAAAATAAATTTTAAGAAACCGGTGCCGTCACTTTCCTTCCTTTCTCAATTTGCCGATGTGAAGGTTTGTCTGACATCTGTGGTTGTCACAGTAACATTGTGTCGTGCACAGCACAAAACAACAAGAGTAAAAACAGATGTTAGACAAGCAGACAATTTGCGTCACGTTTTTACTTTCGTGCAGAGCAATTGCCTCAGTTTTGTCCGCATTAAGATGTCTTTGCCAAAACAGTCGTCCTGACTAGGACTGGGACGACTAGCAATTTTACTAACTGGTCGACTAGTCGGGTACATCACTAGTCTAGACTAGTTGACTAGTCGTGTCTAATGCAAACTACTGTTATTTGTTGAGTAAAAGCAGTTCAAAACTCTGCATAATACATGTGCAGAGACTCAAACTTAACATAGACCCTCATGTTTAACGAATTTTTCTTTGTTGAGAACATTGTTCATGTAATAGATTACACACATATTTTCTTCAGTGTCTTATATCGTATTATTTAGGTCAACATATTGTGAATTAATGTAATTGATGACCACTTACCATACAAGAAAATAAACTAGTTAACAAATAAATTACTAGTCGAGTTGTCGAGACATACAACTTGACTATCGACTAGTCTAGACTAGGCGTCCTAGCCCTAGTCTTGATGTCACGTTGTTTGGCAGATACAGTGGTGCACGTGAGCACAAATTTAGGATTTAAATTTTCAAAAAGAAATTCATTTATCAGTCGCATAGACAAGTGTGTAAAAATCAAATTTACCGCCCGCGTATGCGGGAAGGTAATGTTTTCAGTCGTGTCTGTGTGTCTGTCTGTCCGTCTGTCTGTCTGGGCT
>JBCAUI010000618.1:0-10428 GCA_038406195.1 Haplosyllis anthogorgicola
AGGAGGCTTTAGATGCCCGTCGCCTTTGAAATCTTTTACATAGTTTTGACGAAACGGCAAATTACGTACAACAGTACCCTTGGCTCTAATGCCCTGTCTGTGTAAGTACGGCTACTATCTGGGGTGTTAGGGGCGGAGCTTACGGCGTAGTCCGTAATATCCCCGGCATTAAAGTACAGAAATAACGACTGTATTGATTAGTCTCATATCAGCTCATCCATTGCAAAGTTACCAGTTGTCACAAGATACATTTGTTAGAATCACATGCGGTAAAAATAGGCTTATCATATTTTAGTTGTTGTCCAGTATTTTTCTATCTCTGATGGCTCATAATTGTCCACTTCTTTACATCTGTGCCTGCATTATTCAGAAACAACTGTTAACCGGATTTTTGTCGAATAAAAGGATGCTGTTTTTATTTGCGAAGGGTTGTTTATTTAGTTAAGAATGGTACTCGGTTATTTTCGTAACAGATCAAGTCCACCTTTTTGCTGTTTTATAAGATTTTTGAGCCAAAAGAGAAAACAACTGAGACGAAAATTATTTCAATTTGGCACCCTCACGAAACAAAATAAAAAGCAACGGATCTTCGTTGAAAGATGAACCAGCTTCTCAAATTTCTGTCAAACTGGCATCTTTTGTGACCAAGAGAACTCTATTAATGCACATAAAGGATAACGTGACATTCTATTGTTTCAATACTTATTTTCATTCTCTATAAACGATCAGAATATTTTCAGTTTTACCATCAGTAGTTTTGAGCCAAAAAACCAGATAGAGGGCATTGCGGCTCTCTGTATCGACAAGAAGACTCTGTGGTTTTCTTGGCAACCATTGCGGTTTTCTGGGATCAAGACCTCCACCCCACCCTCATGCAGTAGAGTCCATCAGAATATCATCAATGCAGTAGAATCTGTCGTCTAGCTGCATGTTTTTGAGTCGTATAAAATAAATAGTTCACTGCAGAGTTATACTAACTGTAATCAATTAAAGAATATTCCCAGCCATCAATTTTGGTTCTATGGCTCATTTTGTTTGAAACTGAAGGTGAAATAAGAGTTTGAATTTTACTGGTATACTAAATAGATGATATTACACTGAAGTCAGGCAAGGTAGAGGCAAGGGACGGACCCCCCTCGCTCCACGTTGGAAAATGCATTTTTGGCCGTTTCAGTTCATTTTAGACACCTTTTGAAAAAATTCTGGGTATTCTAGTGTTAAACTTAGACAATAAAAAATATGGCATGAGACTTTGTGCACCGACAAGTCATCTCCATCGTTATGTTTTATGTCTTCATTGGATAAATAACATCAATGCGGTGTTAAAACCATTTGCTGAGGGAATGCTGTAATTGTTATTGCTTTGATGCTTTTGCATGAATATCAAAACTTTTGGTTCAGTTTCTCATATGTTATTCATTCCGCAACAGAAGCATTGTATCGTGCCAATACCACAAGTGGTATCGATAATACACATCATGACAACTGAAAGATCTCCTATTCAGGAAATGAAAGACATGCATTTGTTGTATTTTCTTAATTTCCCTTAAGGATTGTCATTAAAATATCAAAGGTATTAATGTAAGGCACCGAGATGCTGTGATGCTATTGACCTAAAATAAACATGGCTTAATTTTAGATGGGTCTCATTAAATTCCTATCAGTTACGGGAGCAATAGCACAACAAAAGCGCAGCGTGAAATTATTGTGTTCTCTCTTTTCTTCTGTACGTTTTTAAATATAGGAATTTCAAGATACAGCCATTTGAATTTGAAACAAACATTCATTTTCTATTTACTCAAGTCGTGTATGTCTAATTAAATTATGCTTTTGGTCTTGATAAATTTTCAGACAGTTCAAAATATAAAACGGTAACTTGCGCGAAAGTCCAGTCTGACAACATGTCATATTTTGTCGCAAGCCAAAAATATTTTCCCCAGTTGAAGCTCGAGATTTGAAGTTTATCTGGGGAAAAAAGGAAATTCGTGCTGCGCTTTTCACTAAGAAAGCCGCAAGATGTCCGCAACATTTCAATTCTGTATTGCCTGGCTGAGTGATCAGAATGTAGCCTAAGAATTTGCTGAAACAACCCACTTGAGATCAGGTTACCTAAATCAGGGCTACTCAAGCAGAACAGAAGAAGATTTCCTTTATTTCTTGCTCTCAGCGAACAGATGATCACTGCTTAAGAAAATGATACACACAAACCATAAAAAACCAGCAAAACGCGATCGCTTAAGTTTTCAAAAGATAATCATTCTTTGATTCGGTTTTCAATAGACAATCTTGCTTTCGTAGTGGTAACACATTTACGGGATTCTGCAGAATTGCTGGTGATATGACGATGATAATATGTTCCAGCATAATGTAGTCACTAAAAGAATGATAATCCTAAGCACAGTGGACAAGATAAAAGAAGAGTCATTGGTTTTGTAGTGCATGTGCATTTTCGTGTCATTACGAATGCGAACAAACGTTTATGTCTGTTCTTTGTCTTTTGTGTTTCTTATCCGTGTACAGCACCAAAATTGTAGACATAGAAAGGCAGAGAGACCCAAACCCACTAACGTCTGCAGCCCATAGATCATGACTGTGAAAACTCTTTGATGTACCGAATTGCTATCCTCTTGGCGACATCATGTTGCATGTACACAAGATTAAAAGGGAAACTCTTCATGCTAAACATCAATCAGCAAACAGATGGAATGCAAACTTACATAATGTTGTTTCCTGCAGAACAAATTTTCGAGAAAGTATTTTGTTCGAACTATAAAGACCTCACCCCAAATTCGAGTAAATTATTTTATAAGAAAGGAATTTCTGCTGTGATATTCACATTCCTAGAATTACAAACTGGCCAAACAGATCATGAAATTACTATCAAATGTCCCCCGACAATTGAATTTCAATGGAATTTCATGCTAGGCGATTGAAACTCTATTGAAATAAAATTGGCAGATATTTAATGACCCGAGACTACATCCTAACTCATATTGCGAAACTTTGGTGAAAAGGACTGATAGATCCAACGGAACTAAATGAAAATATTTCAAATTCCTCTACTACATAACATATTAATATTATTCTTGTCATAGCAAGAAATTCACATTAAATACGACTTACTTGCACTCACCTTACCGCTTTCAAATTATAATTGTACTGACTTTCAAGTTGTACACAATTGCAAGTTTTGATTTAACAAATTGGGCAAGCCAAAGAAAATAATGGGTGGTCTTGTGATAAACATCATAATGCTGAGGAAAAACAGTAATGTTAAGGACAAAGAAGAAAACAAGCGATATTCAGAGCATACCAAGTATATCGATGAAAGGTCTAAAGAAGTCCTTTAATTTGCTACTCATGTGCAAGACAATCATGCCGAGTGTTTGATTCTTTCAGTACAGAATAGCAACAGAAGGAAACCCAGGGAAACAAATAGAGATCGGAAAATATCAGGTCTCGTATCTAACAATAATCTGAAACATTTATTTGAAATTTCAGGAATTTCAATTTTTAAGAAATAATCTAACTAGCGTATAATCTAACTATAAATGTGCGATCATGTCACACGTGAAGCATACTGTCATGGCGGTGTCCTGTTGTCGCTCACACGGGTTCGTCAAAATAGCAATCCCCCGGGTCCAGATTAGGACTATCGTAGCGAATCTTAGGGTCTTTAGATTGTGCAGACACCTTTAGTATTTCTTTAGACCACATGGTTTCCATTTACATTGATTTGTTTACATTTGGATTGGCACTGATTGACCTATTGCAATTCATTTTCTTGATCCTACCAAAAGTTTATTGTGTTATGTGTGAAGTCTTACACTTCAACAATGAAGTGTAGGTGCATGTCAAGCAACTGCATTCATGTGTGACAGCATGTCAAGCAACTGTATTCATTTGTAAACAAATCTACTTATGTGTTAATCAGCTCCACTCATCAGTGTAGCAAACCTGACATTTTTGACATATTTGACAAATCAAAGTGGACTTTAAAGTCTGACAACTCCCACAAGGGCCTAACAACTCCCACATTTACTACCAGGAGAGCAGTAGCAGTGCCACTCCATAGAGAAATTTATTCGTATTGTTGGTCCCCAAATGTCCGGGGGTTAGACACTAGTTCAACTTTAAACAAGAGACATTCACGCTTTCCTTTCCATTGTAACAACAGTACGGCTGTAGTACAGATTCGTACCATTTCAAAATTAATGACAGTAAAGACTGTTTGAAAGGAAAGCCTGTGAAGCGAAAGTTTGTCTGTTACGAAAGGAATTCTCTGCAACCTGGTGTATTAAAATACATTGTATTTGGTCTGTCTCAACAGAAAGATTCTCTCAAGCGAAAGAATTTCCTTGTAATTTCGACCTTTCTCCTCACGCAGACTTGACTGTATTTTATCCCAAATGGTACTTACAATTCTAAGCCACTCCACAACTGTGTAGAGTAATCGGTTTATGGACAAATTAAAAAGAAGTTTGCGTGTTTCACTATCACTCCCAAACACCGCATCGCGCGCAACATTATATGGTAAATTTGACTTCTATATTCAATCTATAACGTACGACTTTTTATCAATGACCAGATGAAATGAGGCTATGTTGAGGTCACGCGCAGAATTTTGAAACATTTAAATCCATCACTTTGTAAAAGATAGCTTTAAAACGAACAAAAAACAAAATATCAATAGGGGGTTTTCCCAATTGCTTCTTCCACTTAGACAGATTTAGCAGATTTAACAGATGATGAAGATTTAGGTAGATTTGTCAGATTAGGCAGGGACATTTAGATTAGTTTTAGTACATGACCAATATTTGTACCTTGAAGAGGACAACATAGTCTACAGTCCTGAACATGAAATTAACCATTGACTACTATCCCTTATTTTACTGATAAGAGTATAAATTCAGTGCGTAATCTGCCTAAATTAGCAGAGGAAAGCAATAGGATGCTCCCTTCCTCCTACAGAATTTCCCTAGCTAGTGCCGACATCTCATATGTGTGGAGCAATGCATGACCATCAAAACAAATGTGATGTAAGCCCCCATATATTCACCATAAAGGTCAGATTTGACATAAAGGCCCATAAACATGTTGCACATGTTGTATTGTCTTGTGGTATTTACTTTAAGCTTGTATTTAGCTTTATCTGGATAAATAACAAAAGCAATTGGTTTGCTTTAAACCGAGAAAAGATTGTATTTTATTTCTTGCAATCATTTACATGTTGCTAGTAGGGAGTCTCAATCTAAAATGAATTCAAATTGAAGTTGTTTGTAACAGCTTGGGTAATACTTGCATCTGATTGGCTGATAGGTTTACCACTTCCTGCAGGTTCACACACAAGCCTGTTGCAGCAGTAATTACTGGGCTCAATCAAATGCAAGCCCAGATGTAATACATCCCCAATTATTAAAAAATGAAAATAACAAGTATTTGCTTGCAAAAGCAAAAAATTACAATAGTAATGCAATCTACTTGATGAAACTTGTTGGTTGCTGGTAATATTTACATGCATGATACATCTTTCTTGTAAAGGCTTGCCAATAACTTTAATCTTAAACATTTAAGACTCAGTTTTACAGCTTGTGATAGCTTGTTACACTGCAGTCCAGGGGTCATTGCAGCAAATATGAATGTTCATAAGTCCATTGGTGGTTCCAAGTCAATTGTTCATTATTGTTTGTGCTTGGATATTTACAAATCAAGCTTGTTTGGTTGTTTGAAGTCTCTCTTGGGTCTTGCATGACCTTGTGAGGGCATCTGAGGTAGCTTGGGAGCTGCTTGTAAGTGATTGCCATCTGGTAGATCCTGATTGCATTCCAGTTGTACCTGCTTGCTCAAAGGCTTGCACAGTTGAGGTAGGCTTGTGTACACCTGTACTGGTTTCCATCCTTGGCAGTGATGATGTAGGAGCATTTAGCTTGTAACAGACTTGTGATTTGGGCAGGATACCAATACTTGTCAGGTGGATTCTGGTACATCACATGTTGACTGATGGTGTAGTCATGACTTGTGGTGGCTTGGTGCATATCAGCTTCCCAGAACACATCAGCTTGGTAGATACCCATCTTGGCTTGCACAGACTTGGAGAGTGGAAGGTCCAAGCATCCAGTTCTCTGTTGCAAGATCTGCATTGGTGACTTCAAGCTACTGTTAAAGCAGGGTTGTTCTGTAGATGTATAGGGCTTGGTTGTAACTTTTACCCTCTTCCTTGGCTTTCTTAAAAAAGTTTTTCACAATCTGAACATACTTCTCGTCCATTACTCTTTCTTGCAACAAGATGGCTCCAAGCCCTTTCAAGCTTGCATCAGTTTGGATTGCATTTGGCTTCTTAGGATTGTAGTAGGCAAGGACTGGTACATGGACAATCTCCTGTTTGATGCTTGTAAAGGCTTTGTGATGTTCTGGTCCTGATTGAAATGGTGCATGTTTTCTTGTAAGTTCATTTAGGGGCTCTGCAAGCTCAGACAAGTGAGCTGGGAATTTGGACAAGTATGTAGTCATTCCTATGAAACACTGGAGTTCCTTCATGTTCTTGGGTTGTGGCATGTTGGTGATGGCTTTTACCTTGCTTGGACTAGGCTTGCATCCACTTGTAGTTTACAGTTCACTGAAGAACTCAACTTGCATTTGCTTGTACTGCAGTTTGTCAAAATTCAACTTCACATTGTTGAATCTGCAGGTCAATAACATGCTTGTAAAAGTTTGGTCATGGTTGGAATGGTTTTTCTTGTACCCAACAATCATGATATCATCTGTAATGATGACCACTTGGTCAAGCTTGTTGAAGATTGTATCAAGCTTATGCTGGAATACTGTGGCTCTGAAGGGCATAGTAGTCCATCTGAAATGTCCAAGCTCAGTGTTCATTGTGGCCAAGTAGCTTGAAGCTTTGGCAAGCTTCTGGTGCCAAAATCCTTTGGTGCAATCTCCAACCATAATTACACAAGCATCTGTAAGCAAATGTGTGATGTCCTCAGGTGTGTGGAAACAGTATGGTTCTCTGATGATTGCCTTGTTGAGATTGTTTGGGTCCACAAGCACAAATCTATTGATCCAGGGTGTTGCTTTGTGGACTGGTTTGGAATATCAACTTGTAGCATCTTGTCAATTTCTTGTAAGAAGGCTTGTTTCAAGTGTACAGGTATGGGCCTGCATGGGGTTTGCTTGGGTGGCATGCTTGTATCAAGTTTGATACTATATGGTGGTCCTGGAAAGCAACCTATTCCTTGAAACACATCTGGGTATTCTTGCATGATTTGCTCCTTGTTTGTGATCAGCTTTGTGGTCACTTGTGGTGGGTTGTAAGGTTCTTGCACTGGCTTGGGTGCAGGTGCAAGTCACTTGAACATGGCTTGTACCTTGGCTTTGTTGGGGTGATCACTGGAGCTTGTGATGAGGGTCACTCTTGGTGGCAGATAATTCAATCTTGGATGGACAGAGAGCAAGCCAAGTGCAAAGTCAATAGTACTGTATTGTGGTTGTCATTTTCAAATTCTGTAACTAATCTTTCACTTGACATTATTTACATAAGATTTCAGGTAATATTATGGCACTTAATTCTAATGTTACTACCATTCTAACATCACAATTAATTGTAGTTTTTATCATTGAATTTCAATGGAAGTTTGAAATTTGACAAAATCATCAATGAAAATAGAATATGTCACTCTAATATGAGGGTGAGGAAATCCGTAAGATTACATATATGAAATTGAATATGAAACCCTTTTTGCTAAGAATGTGGGGATGACCAGCACTGTGGCCAATTTATATTTGAAACTAGAAGAGTAACCTGCTGTCACAGGTAGAAATCCTTGGTTAATAAAAGCACATGATGAACCCTGCTATCCTCTTGCTGCACATTTGGCCATAGTCACTAACTACATTCTGTGATTGCACTGGGCAGTGACACTCCCATGTTTATGTTGATTGACCTAATACTTGAGTTCAACACATGTTTTTGTTTTTTTACATTAAATAAAATTGCAATAGACATCAGCACTTTCTAATCTCTGGGCTGCTGAATTGATGGAATTGCTCTGGATTCCCTATTGTTCACATGTCACAAAGTAGAAATCTTATTGAATAGTCCCATTTATCATAATAAATGTACGTTCAGTAAATCTGTCAGTGTTAACTTGTAATGGATCTGCCTCCAGAGGCTTAAGCTCTTTGTGGCATTAATTTAAGTATTCAACACCAGGTACCAGCATGGTAGCATGCACAGTAAGGTATGTGCAATAGCTCTACCAATAGCAGCTCAGCTTGCCTGAGATGCTCTCACACTCCAGGCACTAACCAATAGTAGTCAAGCTAATTCCCATATAAAACTCAATGTAATCTATTACAAAGTGTTCAGTTTTACACATTCAGTTTTTACATTCAGAACTTACTATGCTTCCACATTTTAAAATACTCAATTCATGTATTGCCTTTGTGCTCGATTGTATTTATTGAACTTAGAATATTTTGTGAACTTGTTGGAACAGACATTCAACTAGGACTCTGATAGTATTTATGTGCAAATGCAATGCAACTTAAGGAAGCATCCAATAAAGGACTTTCACATTCAGTAAAAAAGTGGACACTCCTGTTTCTATGTTACTCATGTTAGATGCAAATAAGCACTGGGTGATAAAGTACCACCAAGACAAAGTACATCCTTGCAGATGTATAACCCTTGAAATCTCCAAGACTCACAGTTAAGGTAAAAGCCAAGCAAATGGACATCCATGTCAACCATTTGTTATGAGTCTCTTTGCATATTGCCACCAGAAGTAGAGTAAGGAGCACTCATTATGCTTTGTTTTCTCATTTTAAATTGAATTTTTACACATGTAATAAACATATTGTTATGAGTTTTAATCAGGAAAAAACAGTTTACCCCTTCATAAAACTCATGATAATGTGAGTATATTGCCTAATTAAGAGGCATATCATGAGTAACACTTTTAAATCTTATTTATGTAACACTTTTAAATCTTATTTATTTATATTCATCTTTTAAATCTTATTTATGTTTTTTTTAATGTAATGTGAACCTGTTCCATTCAACATGTCAACATAGCTTGCTGAATGAATGTAATTTGGATCTGGTCCATTCAACATGTCACCAGTGTGTGATTAAGGAATATAAAATGAACCTGGTCCATTCCATATTGCATTTGCAGTCAGTTCAAAATGTAATGTTGACCGGGTCCATTCAACATGTTAACATGGCTTGCTGAATGAATATAATTTGGATCTCATCCATCCAACATATCACTAGTGTGTGATTAAGGAATATAAAAGGACCTGGTCCATCCCATATTGCATTCAACATATAAACATATATCAATGAATGGATGTAATGTTTCAATTTTATTTTTCATTATTTTGACAATAAATATCCTGACAAAAATTATTGGCCAATATTATTTAAAACATAAATGGTCACATGGTGGTGTGCTTGTGCAAAATACAGTCATCAATCAATTATTCTTTCATCAGGTATTGAACCATGATGGTGCAGAGCATCCTAATGATTTATTTCCAAATATCACATGTGAGTTGAAATATGAAGTTTACAACATAGGTAACATGTCATGGGCCAACAGACCTATCAGGTGTAAACAAATTGGGTCATTTATGTGTATACTGGCGACATCTCAGTAAATTCCATCAATAAATTTGGGAGGAAAGAGCATCCTAATGAGATTTAGGAAAAACCTAGATTATTTACAGAATTTTTTGTTGGGTAAAAGATGCCGACGCGACTATTTGATATTAGATTAAACATTTTCCATCGACGATTGTTCATGTGTTGATGCCAAGATGTAAAGAAAATAGCAGTCGGGTTAAACGTATTTCACGTTGAAGTATTCCCTGCGTTACAAAACACCCAATATATTTCTCACTCTATGGATATTTCGTACCAGAAGATGCCGCCCTCTATGCATGTTCCATAGGCCATCAATGGGGGATTCTCCCTTTGCGACAGATACTACGACCGCACTTGTTCAAAAACAAATATACTGGGTGTTCTCTATTGGCTTTTGCCAGTTTATAGATTCCTATGTGAAACAGTAAGTTTCACATAATCCTTCATGCTTCCACCCAGGGAATAAAAAAGCCAAAGTGGACCAAGTACCTTCGAAAGAGACTTTAATAATGGATAATATCGCATCAATCAACTTTCACATCATTCATGACTGAAAGGCAGAATAAAAATCTTCATAATTTTGGAACCAATAAAACAGTTTCAGTGTTAAAACTAGTATGCACAGTATTTTGTAGGGAGTCTCAGTAGAATATTTCCAATGCAGTAGTAAATCATAACGGATCTTCAAGATTTCATGCAAAGTCAACACAACAAGCAGCAGATAGGCAGCACTGCCTGAAATACAATGCTGCTGACATCTATAAAGTCACTGTCTAAAG